>JBBYHK010475860.1:0-18924 GCA_038382065.1 Adansonia grandidieri | reverse complement strand
TGTAGAATATGTTTGACTGTCATCTTTGCATAGCAGTACTCCTAGGCCTTGCTGTGTTTTCAGATTTATGTTACATGACGCGTGACTTAGTCGCTTTGTAGCCTCTTTTATTACTTTTCAATAAATTGCGGAGCTGTTAAAAAAAATCTTATTCTTATAATATATAATATAATAATATAATATTATTCTAATACTTATCAAGCAATATAATAAATAATAATAGTATTATCTTCAGTTTAAAAGAGTTTTTACATTTAAGTTTTTATATATTATAGATAATAACAAATAAAAAGAAAATATAGAAAAAAAAAAGAGAAATTTACGAGGAATAATATAAGAAAAAGACATTCATGTTCTCCAAGAAAAGGTAAACGATGAAAAAAGCTTCTGACCAGGATAATACAAAAGAATTACATTTTTCTTTTATACATTTTTATATAGTTATTTGTGTTCGGAATTTTCAAGTGAAAGTGTATTCAAACCCAAACTTAGACAAAGTTATAAGAGATAATTGTCGCAACGCACCCCTCACGCGACGCGCTATGACTTAAAAATGAAAGAGAGAAAATGAAGGCAAGGGTTTCGCCTTTGGATCATCTCTTGATTGGTATATAGATAAGGCATGATAAGTGAAAGTCGAGGGGATGACTGTTAGATGAATCGCTTATCAACTGCTCTTGAATGGCAATTATGAAATGATCATGACTTGGAGTCGTCACCAATCATTTTGGGCTAGGTATGACTGGATACCTATTAAAATTGACGTTTTCGAGTTACGAAACTTAAAACACTATTTTTATGGACTGCATATACTGGAGTTCATTTTAAAAGGGTCGGGGAGTCGGTTGAACATGGGGAAGGATTAGCTCTTCCATGACACCTAAAATCGGTATCATCTAGCCACAAATTATCAAAGTCTCAATTTTTCTTAGTTTTGCATGTGGTCATTATTTATGTGTAATCCCCTTCTTATGAATGCAATATTAAATCCAGGTTTTCATGAGAAAAGTTTAATTAATATCTCTCTATACAACCCAGGAGGGAGGAGAAACATAAAGGATTTGGTAGAATGAGATGCGGGTTGATTTAGAAGAGGATACTCTATGTTAGGTACTAGAGGGATAGTGATGCAGAACATTGCTCGGGTTTAATGAAATTCAATTTTTTTGAAATTATGAATGCAAATTGTCATCAAGGAGAGAAATAGGTTGGTAAGACATAAACACACAATAAACGTCACATTACAAATTAATATACAAAGACCTAGAAACCAAAGAGACGGTAAGGATATATTTCATAATTGACCTCGATTATTTAGAATTAACTGAATTGGTAATTTTGAGATGTGTTTGGATTTGATAGTCATCTTAGGCGTTAAAAAATTTGATAAGAGGTCCAAAGAAGGCCAAGAAGATAAAACTTAGATTTTTGATGGATTTTTGAAAAAAAAAATGGGTTGGAGAATCCCCTAAAAAATGCAAGGTTAGAGTATCCCTTTGAAAAAATGGGTTGCCATATTCCCTTGAAAAGAGAGATGTTGAGTGATTTTTGAAAATCAAAATTTTGATATATTTTAAGAAAAATATGGATCTTGGAATTGAAACCTGATAATTTAAATAGAAGATGGAAAGTAATATTTAAAAGTGGTTGGAGTCTTGATTCAAGCCTAATGGTACCTATGTCGTGACACGAAGCTCTATAGAGAAAATCATTGAATACATTTCAAGTCATTTGAATGACCTCAAGGGATGGTTCGAGAAAAATCCTAGTGACTTTTATCAAATTCAACAAAAGCAGGGGACAACGTCGCATTGTTCACGTTCTCAAATTTATTTTGGTTTTTTTGATGGTTTCTAGTGGAAAACAAGGTATTGGAAAGGCAATTTGACAAGTATTAATATAAAAATATTCAAAGATACTAGAAAATCACTTTCTAGACAGAATTAATTTTTGAAACTTGGTCTAAGTTAGTGAGATAGCAAATGGAAGAGAAAGGGGTCGTGAAATTTGAAAAATTGCTTTAGACTTAATCGAGATCATTAAAACACAAATGATAGCTTTTTGAAAAGGGAATCTTATAAAATTTTTAGGAAAAATATTCATAACATCTAGAAAAATCATTTAACAGTTCAGAATTGCCTAAATAGAATATGAATCATTGATTCTTGGGTTTCAGATAACAAAGGTTTGAAAAATCATAAATTACACTACTGAGATGATTGGGGCCAAACTAGGTATCGTTGTAAAGACAATTCAAAGCCCTTTCAAGGAAAAATTCTAGAAAATTCATTTGGAGTCAAAAAATAATTTTTTAGATAGGGATCACTGTGTATTAGTATCATAATAGGGGTTTCTTTGGGTTAGGGGCTTTTATAGTCACATGTCAAGGTATCGGACATGCGAATGTCCAATCACTGAGGTCCATGTTAGTGAAGTAACAGACCAATCCAACTCCCATAGAGTAGGTCGCTGAATCATTCACAATGTACACCAATAGTCATGATAGGCTTGAAACAAGGCTTAAACTAATTACTTGAAAGCATTTTTTATTTTGGATTAGAAACAAAATTTATTTGGCCTAATGAGCCATGATTTCAAAAAGTTATGTTTGATATATCCCCAAGATTGGATAACTAATATATTAAAAATATTAAATCCATACTAATCTCTATTGATTGAAGTTAGTGTAGACTTAAATTGGGGTTTTCTTTGAAAATAGATTTTGCCAAGCATCATAGAGGCATTTCAACAAACATATGATGAACTAAACAAACTGACGCTATCAAACATGAATAACCACTCAAAACAGCAAACTATTCATGCACTTCAACAAGGAAATCATAGAAAAATATATCCCAAGGCATGGTCAAGATCAAAATATGCTAGGTTGAGCATTTACACATGAAAAAAACATGTTGAGGTGAAGAAAAACATGGAGAAATGCATAAGCAGTGGTTGTTTTATTGTCAACAAGAAATATGGCATTCTAGTTCATCAAAACACAATTAAAGCCACTAAGAAAGTCATTAAAATCCTAAGGCTACCATAAACAAAGCCACAATAATGCATGAAAGCCTTAATAGGGTCATGAAAGAACGAAGGTTCACTAAGATGATGATAAAGAAAAATAAAAAATTAAAAGAAGAAAAGATAAAAAATATACCCCAATGAAAGCTTGAACTCTTAGTTATATCCTTAGATAGTAATCTAGCAATTTCTAACTCTCTTTCTTTCTTTGGTTTGCTATGGATTAACATGAAAGGAATGAAAAGGAAAAGCTTTCGGTTTTGGTGGCTATGGAGGATAGTTTTTATGTTAGAGATGAAGGAAATGGGAGGTTTTAGAAGGGTTTTTGGAAGGGTGGAAAAAGAACTATGGGAATGGAGTTTTCGGGAAAGCTTGAAGGTTTTTTTCTTTTTAGTCATTCGTGTCTTTTCTTTAGTTGAGTAAGAAAGTTGGATTATATAAAGGATGATTTTAGCCATTAAGATGACCTAGCAAATAGGGCAATAGGACTTTCGGCATGTACCATATGATAACTCATTGTACCCATGTGACACCTTTCAATATTTGATTGGCTAATCTTGATTCTTGCAAGCCAAAAAAACCATGCATTAGTTGATCAAATGACTAATTATAACTTTGTTCTCTATTAAATCAAAATTTCTCACAAAATGCCCTTATGCCAAGCTTAATAGGTTTTTCCAAAATGTGTTAATCCAATGTTTAGAGCCCAGATATTAAATTCACATGATTTGTATGAATTCTATGTCTAATATTAGTAATTTTTTAAAGCCAATGTCGTGACCAAATTTACGTTTCGAAGTCATGGTACGAAAGGAAAAAAGTCTCGAATTGGGCCAAAAATAGCCTTGTGTATCAATACATTGAGCTTATATTGATCCATTGTGCAAAAAAAAAAAAAAAGAATGTATGGATATTTTGAATCTGGTATTGATGCAAAGCATGGTGTATTGATACCAACAAGCTTGTATCGATACTAAGTTTGTTGCATTGATACATGCACTTTTGTATCCATATTTATTGGCCAAAAATCATGATTTTAGCTATAACATAACTTTATATCGATACAAACACCCTTGGTATCGATACCACTCTTTAAATATCAATACCATGCTCTTTGATATCGATACAACAAGCAAGATTTGGAATTTTAATGACATGGAGCTTTATATCGATACCTTACTCCTATGTATTGAGACATACATACAAAAATATGGATTTTTCTTACCTTTGCCTTTTCAAACTCTTTACAAGAGCCAAAAATGGTGGAGAATTAACCTGTGCTTCTTCGAATAACCTTGATGATGCCTCGAATAATGACTTGTGATAAATCGAATGTTGGCTTAGACAAAATGAGGTGTCTATAGCTAGTCTTCTTTGGTCATTGCTAAGCATCAGAAATCGGGCAAAGAAAAATGTACACTATTTTGTTTGGGGTGTAACATTACCTCTTGAGCATCTATAGAAAAATAAAGATCTAATTAGTATCATGCTGAGATAGGCAAAGTTTATTGGCAATGGTTCTGATTGATAAAAAAATTTAAATGAGTTTTGTAAGGTTTAACCTCCCTATTAGGCTTGTAGTTTTCTAGGTTTGATCCCCCAAACATGTGCCAGCTAGTGTATGCTTTGACTCAATAGGCATCCAGTTCTTTATGGACTGACGTAGGTAGGCAGCTAGATCTTTGTGAACTCACTCAATAGGCATCCAACTCTTCATGGATTGAGGTAGGTTGGTGTCCAGCTCTTTGTGGACTGAAGTAATTAGGTATCTAGCTCTTTATAGACTGAGGTAATTAAGTAGGTGCCTGACTTTTTATGGACTGAGGTAGGTAGACGTTTAGCTTTTTGTGGACTGAGGTAAATAGACATCAAGCTTTTTTTGGATTATAATAGGTAGGTGTCTAGCTTTTTATGGACTGAGATAGGTAGGCGTCTAGCTCTTTATAGACTGAGGTAGGTAAACATCCAACTCTTTGTGGATTGAGGTAGGTAAGCATCCAACTTTTTATCGACTAAGGTAGATAAGCCTCTAATGCTTTCTAGATTGAGATAAGTAAGCATTTAGCTATTAAGGTAGGTAGACATCCTACTCTTTGTGGACTGAGGTAGGTAGGCATCAAGTTCTTTATGGACTAAGGCAGATAAGTATCCAGCTCTTTATGGACTGAGGAATGTAAGAGTCCAGCTTTCTTTAAACTGAGGTAGATAAGCATCCAGCTCTTATGGGCTAAGGTACATTCAGTTTAGGGAGCTTACTTGGGGTTTTTGAGGTTTTCGGAGACAATAGTTGGTACACATAGTTCGAAGTTTCCTTAGGACTTTTGAAGGTAGGAGTGAATACCTAAAAAGTGGTAAGTAGTTTCATGTATGATGCTTAAGGTTGCAAATGCATGCTTGGATGATGCAGATGTGATGATTTAAAAATCCAATATGGCAATTGGCTACAACATTTTGAGTTGCCTAGAGTTCTATTAGGTTTTTTCGTTATAAAGTTTACCAAGTTTACTATTGTCTAAAAGTTTTCACGAATAGTTGAAGTCATTTTTGAAGGTTGAGTGACCCATGATGCAAAAAAAGTTCCTAAGTCTGATAAGCTTAAGTGAGATGCTTATTTGTCAGGGTTTGTTGGTGGGCTAGTTTTTTCTTGACAAAAGGGATACATTTGATGATTCAAGTTGACTAGTATGAATTTGGTTTGCTGATAAAAACTTCAAAAATGGTATCAATACATGCATTAATAATTAAGCTTTGTATTGATAAATTATGCAAAAAAAAAAAAAAAACCTAGAATGTATTGATACTTTTAATCTGGTATTGATACAAAGCATGGTGTATCGATACTAGTAATCCTGTATTGATAGCAAGCTTGTTGTATCAATACATGCACTCTAGTATCAATACTTGTTAGCCAAAAATCGCGATTTTAGCTACAACATAACTTTATAACTATACAAACACCAATGGTATCGATACCACTCTTCAAGTATCGATACCATGCCCTTTGATATCAATAAAATTAATAAGATTTTGGAATTTAAATGACGTGGAGCCTTTATCGATACCTCACACCTATGTATCGAGACGTACATAAAAAATATGGATTTTTTGTACCTTTGCCTTCTCGAACTCTTTACTTTAGCTAAGAATGGTGGGAAATTGACTTGTGCTTCTTGAAATGACCTTAATGGTGTGTTGGATGATGACTATTAACTTAGTTCATCCTCCATTGCCTACATATACATATGAAAATAATCTATTATAAATATAGAGATTGTAAATAATATAAAACACCTGACAAACAAACACTAAATTCAAGCCTATGCTCTTAAGGGTTAAACATATTGAATACATTTTATCCCATTAACCTAGTATTTTACCAAACTCTTCTTCGCATTTCTACTGACTCATCTCCCATAGAGATCTCATAGGGTTTAGATCTTTTTCATAATTTTAAAGATCAAAACCCGCTCTATATTTAGAGTTTATTACTTTATTACTAAGAATTCATACTTACTAGGATTTTTTCCTATTAAGAATATTTATTTATTAAACAAACTAATCCCTAATTAATAGAATTTTACTAGAATTCAAACTAATTCTCAATTTGATTTGAGTCAAATATATAACAATCTCCATCCTGCACCCTAAAATGAGAGACTTTAGGATGAGATGAGAGGAAAATAAAAAGAATTGCTTTTTTATCTTGAATTTAATTGCATTAAGGGAAAAATGTCATCCTTAATTTAATAGTATTCGAAACGAATATCATTTTCAAAACTTTTCAGTGACATAGCTTTAGAGAATAACTATTAAGGGCGATTTTTTATATTTTAAAAAAATTATTGATCATCCTCAAATTTTTTTAAATTTTTAGTGTTACATCAAAACATTGGCCTTCAAGTAATCTTGAGTCCACATAATCGAATCGGTTTTAAATGCCTCTTCTGAGTAGGAATTATCTCTTAGTTTCATCTTTCTCCAAAGATCATTAGCTAGCAAAATCAAGATATTTTCTTTTTACTAATCTCTCACATATGAATTACCACACTTTTCTTAACAAATCAATATTAAATTTCACATATTTTTTTAGGACACATCATACAATCCAAAAATTGTATACTACTCATCAAGAGTAAGAATATAATATCACAATAAAAGTATAAACATGTTTAAAGTAGACCTATCTAAGGGACAGGCTAGTGCCCAAGCCCGATGGTTGACCTAGTATTTAGGAGTGTTTGGACAAAAAAACTAGGCTTAAAAAATGGGTTTAGAAAAAAATTAAAATCTATTTTTTAAACAAGTCGAGCTTGGGCAAAAATTTTTAGGCCTGAGCCCAGCCAAAATAGTAAGTATATAATATATAATGTAAATATATATTTATATATATAAAAAACCCTAATAAATATTATAGACACCCTATTTTGTTTGAGCCAATTTTTGGCATCCCAAAACTTAATTAAAAGGTAATAGAAATAAAAAATAAGGACATTTGTTGGGTGCAGTGTCGCTAGTACTGTTAAATGACATGGCACTAGGCACAAATTTTTTTAGGAAGGTTTGAAATGTTTAGGGATCATATGAAAAAAACTATAAAAAAAGGACCAAAGGTCACTATTCGAGGTGTTATCAAGTCTATTCGGATAAGCATGGATCAGTCATCCATTATGCGTAGCTGAGATGAAGTGTCTGAAAGGCCAAACATGTGTAAAATCCGTATTTACATGACTCAGTATCAACGCATGGCCTTTAGGTATAGATACAAGTCTTCCACATTACTAAAAATTCAAATAAAGATGCATCTTGAAAAATTTTTGAGCTTAAGAACTCACTAGCTGATCTAAAATTAAACTTTCTTTAAAAGCATTTTCACGGGAAGCTTGTTATGAAGGATTAAAACCCTACAAAAGTTCCCTGGTGACAAAGTCCAAGTTTTGAGCTCCTTTATTGTCATACTACTACTGTTTTGCTCTAAGGGGCATATATGGCTTTCTATTGCTTCGGTCCACATCAAAACACATCCTTAATGGGAAGAAAAGGAAAATTCTTTTAGAAGATTCCCTCGAAAGAAAAGGTAAATTATAGGCCCTTAAGGATGCTAACTTAGAGAAAGTCCATAAGTTGGTGGATATCTATAAGGACAATTGGTATAAGGGTTATTAACCCCATAATAGTATGCCAAGCAAGTGTAGTTTCTATTTTGTATTTTTTTTTTTTTAGAAACTATGAATTTAGAAACAAGTTTTGGTTTATAAATAGTGTGCATTTTGTCATAGGCCATGAATTTTGTTAATAATAATTTCCAATATTTAGGATAATAAGAACATTTTGAAAAATTTTTCTTTAGTAGATGATCACCATGAGGTAGAACTTTCTCAAAAGGTTCTTTCAATTCCATTTACATGATTGTCCTAAACATTCAATCATAGACCTTTTACACCTAAATGTTCTTCTTTCGATTCCATGAGGGTCTAACAAATAGGTTATACTCTTAAAAGATTCAGGTATCAATGGTCTGACATTTTGAAAAATAATGATGGTATTCCAAGATCTCCCAAATTTATTTTGATCTTTTTACCACAACTTCCATGATACTTCTCTAAATTCTTGATTCTGGAAGAATGAGAATAAACATGAGCCAAAAATATCTTTTCCTTTAGGTAAAATCTTTTCAATCCAATGTCTAATAAATAAGATGTGAAATTTAATATTTTCTTATACCAATTTGATTTCTTTTTTAAAGGCTTAAATAGAACTAAGATTCGTTGATGATTATAGAGTTAAAAGTTTCAAGGGGCATCCATAAGCCAAAATGTTGAAAACTTTGAAAAGTTGAGTGAAACATCATGTTTTTAGAGTACTCAAAATGCTTTCAAAAGGAACATTATCTTTTTTCCATGAAAAAACTTGGCAATTCAAATATCTGTTTTGACATGAAAAATAGTCATCTTTCTTTATTCTTTCATAGATATAGAAAATTATTCACTTTGCAGTCCCCTTTAACCTTGATGATTTATTTTTTCTTTAAAACCCCAATCAAAGATCATCCTCTATATTAGGGGTAAGTGAAGCAAAGTTTCAAGATTATCAGAAGGGTCAAATTCCATTCTAAGATTATAAGAAAAATCAAGTCAGCCATTACAAGGTAAATTTTGTAAACTAAAGTTCAATCAAATTTCAAGTTCTTTCAAAAATGAAGAATTAACAAAGTTTGAATTTCAAGTTCCTTCAAAGCAAAAAAAATGAAGAAAGCTTAAATTTCAAATTCCTTTAAAAACAAAAAATGAAGAAAGTTCAAATTTCAAGTTCTTTCAAAGAAAAAAATGAAGAAAGTTCAAATTTCAAGTTCTTTCAAAGCAAAAATAAAGAAATTACAAAGTTCAAGTTCCTTTAAAGCATAAAATAAAGAAAGTTCAAATCTCAAGTTCTTTCAAAATGAAGACATGCTAGATAGGAATCTTTCTAAAAAGAAATGATCATTGATTCAATGAACATTAAACACTTGATTTAGCCTGTTTATCTTTTCTTTCTAAACTGTGAACCATGGCCTACATTATGTGCCTACAAAGTCCATTTTGATCAAACATAGCTACTTGAATTATCAAGCCATTCCTAGGAAATTTTTCAAAAATGCATCTTTCTGGATGATTTTTGAGTCCTTAAGAACATGATTGGGCAATCAGTCAAAAAAAGAAAAGAATAAAATAAAAAAATTAAAAGCAAATGAAGTTCTAAGGTGAAAACTTGAAATAGGCAATCTAAAACAAACTTAAAGGCTTTCGAACTACTCCTAAACTAACAAACGTAGCCACCTAAGGAAATGAGTTCTTCATTGTTAATTTAGAAATGATCATAAACTTCTAGAAATCTCACGAATCAGCAAAAAGTTGAATCAAATGCTGAAATATTCCTTTTAAGACAACCTTTTAGAACTTTCATGTCCAATCTTGCAAGTTATGCTAAGCCAAGGCCTTTTGAATTAACTTTTGGAGACTTGGTGTTTACTAACATTGGTTTAACATATGTCGAGCTATTGTATTTGAAGATTGAAAGAATATTATAACTTGACTATTTATCTTTCAAGGAACTTCCATGAAAGGAACATCCACTTGAATTTGATCTTGATGAACCTCAACCTTGTTTTACCAATTTCTTTTAGATTAAATTATAGTAGTGCCACCCATTTGTTTTTTAATTCATTTTTCTTATTCCATTCAAAAATGTCCCAAATGATGATCACCAATTAGAAGAAAGCCTTAAAAACAAAAAGATGGAGATGGCATGTCCATTATCCTTGATATTAGAAAATTCATGTTTAAAATTATTATGAATTCTCATAGCTTTTGATCAAGTAGATCATATTCCAGTTAGAATGAAAAGGTTATCTTTTTTTATAAATCCTAAAATTTAGATGAATTTTGATACTTTTTATGATTTCAATATGAACATGCCTTGAGCAACAAAATTTTAACTCTTATTCAACTGCATCAAGTTGTATCTTTGAATTGGTCAACACTAATTCGATATTAGGTGACTTTTCAAGAAAATCAAGCAATTCTTAGATTCTTAAAGTCAAGATTAGAAGAAAAATTTTGTAGGGTAAACATGAGTTTGCCTTTTAACAATTTAAACCTTTAAAAGTAGGTCACCAAGAAGAAAAAAATTGGCAACCATGAGGCTCAAATTGACGAGGCCTGGCCAACATAAGAAGATTAACCTTTATGATGTTTCAAATTCAGATGTGCTTTTTATTTGATCCTGTGTTAGGTAGGTGAAGTAGGATTTAAGTCAACTTCATCTAATTAAGCAGAAAGATTGACAAAGTTTTTATTTATTAGCTTCAATTGGTTAGGAATCGGTGGAGCAATATGTCTTCTTCATTTGATATTGTTTTAAGTCAGTGAAGTAGGATTTAAGCTAACTTTGTCCAATTAAGTAAAAAGATTGGCAGAATTTTTATTCGTCAACTTCACTTGATTAGTAGAAATATTATTATTTTCATGTATATATTTTTGTGTTATTTTTTTTAATAACTTTTATTTTGATTTATGTTAATTTATTCATTATTTATGTTGATTTTATGCATATTTTAGCTTGGTAAAAATTATGACATGTATATATGTTGATTTGTATGCAAATATGCGATGAAAATATTATTTTTGGTTGAAATATAATGCTGGTAGAAAATGTTTGTGGTTCTTGAATTATTTTTCATGCTTGATTTCATGATATTCAGGACTATTTTGTAAAGTTTGAAACATTTTGGGGACTAAAAAAATTTTCCCAAAATTTTGAAAGCCTTGTATGGATGATTCTAAGCTTGGCTTAATCTTATCTTGATGATATCATGATGCCTTGATTTTTTAGGTTATTTTGTAGTTATAGAAAATATAGGGACTAAACTGCAAAGAATTGTAAAAATTTTTCTAGGCTGTATAAGTTTGGTCAAATGCTTGATGACAACTTTAAAATTGTTTTCATGCTTAGTCTAACATATTTAAGTGTGTTTTATGCATTTTTTTATCATTTTTGAGCCATTCAGTTGACATCTGAGTTCATATCCTCTGCCACCATCATAGTCAAGTTTATGGCCAAGGTATTTATCATGTATTTGCAACATTAAATTTGTAAATTGAACTTGATATACCATCTTTTTAGTGGTTTTATTGAATGGAGTTTTGAACTTAAGCTTTACACTTGTATAATGGAGATTTTATAGTTTTTAAAAGTAGTGGTAATTAATCCATATTGGAAATCTTTGATTTTCTGGCAATTTCTAATACAAAATAGATGTTTGGAAAGTTTGATGTGGGGATAGTGACTATGATAAGATGAATCGATTGCCATAAGAATCGAATAGCTCTGGGCAGAGCAAATTCTCTAAGGAAAAAACTGACTTCATAAGAAATCAATTCATTTATTTGTGAATAAAAAAAATCCATTGATTTATTTTGCTTTAAGTGTAAAGGGGTCATTCCCTCTTATTGTGGGTGAGGTTTAGATGTCAGTTCTCTTTCTTAATTTGTGCATCTTTCGGTGTAAAAGTCAACTTTTTTCATGGAAGGGTCGGTTCCTTCAAATAGGACAATACGTACATCTAGTAAAAATAATATGTGCATTTAGTAAAAACAATATGTACATGTAGCATAATTATATGTACATATAGTAAAAAAATGATATCTTTTACTTAAGAAGTTGGTTCTTTTCATGGCGTGGTTGGTCTTTTTTCCTTAAATTGTGTATTTTTTTTGGCCTAGAAATCGATTTTTTTCATGGAAAGGTCAATTCCATTGAATAAGATAATATGTACATCTAGTAAAAACAACATGTACACATAGTAAAAATGATATTTTTGGCATAAGGAGTTAGTTCTTTTCATGGAGGAGTCGATTCTCTTTCTTAATTTGTATTTTTTTTGACATAGGAGTCGACTTCTTTAATGGAGATGTCGGTTTCATCAAATAAGACAATACATACATCTAGTAAAAATAATATATCATGTAGCATAATTATATGTACGTATAATAAAAATGAGATTTTTAGCCTAAGGAATTAGTTTCTTTCATGGAGAGGGTTCCTTTGAATACAAGTATATGTGCATATAGTAAAAAAAATAAAAATTATCTTTTATTTAAATTTAATTATAAAAATATAAAATATTAGTATAAAATATTTTAAATCTTTTATTATTGTAAATAATAATTCAGGATTTAATATAAAATATTTTTATTTTTTATTTTTTAAATTATAAATCGAGATTTAATATAATATATTTTTATTTTTATTTTTTAAATAGTAATTCAGGATTTAATATAATTTTTTTAATTTTTTTATTTTTAATAGTAATTTAAGATTTAATATAAAATATTAATTTAATTTTTATAATTTTTTAAATAATAATTAAGGATTTAGTATAAAATATTTTTAATAGGAATTGGCATAGGTTGGAGTTTTGGAAGGGTTCTAAGGCACGTTTCTTAAGGAACACTTTAATGGCAACTGGTTAAACAAGTTGCTATAATTTTTATTTAACTTATTTTATTTTTTAACAATTATTATTATATAATAATATATAAAATTGTTATGATTACATAAATATAATATAAGTTACATAAATCATTATTATTAAAAAAAAATTAGAATTATCAGTAAATATTATAGTTACATAAATTATATTATCTATTACAAAAATTATTATGATTGGTAATATAAATTAGTAAAATATATTTTTATTATAATTACAAATATATATTATATATATACATAAATTATAATAAAAGATAATAAAAGTTGTAATAAATAAATTTATTACATTTACATAAAAATTTTGTAAGTTACAAAAATTTATTACAATTAAATAATAAAAAATAGTACTACATAAAATATTATAATTATATAAATTATATTATCAATTACATATGTCTATCATCATAGGTAATGTGAATAAGTATTACATATTTTTTTACAATTATACATATACATTATTTACTTACAGAAATTATAATAAAAGATAGTAAAAACTTGTAATATATAAATTTATTACATTTACATAAAAATTTTATAAATTACATAAATATATTATTAACAGATAATAAGAAGTACTATTACAAAAAATATTATAGTTACATAAATTATATTATCTATAACATACGTTTATTACCATAGGTAATATAAATACGAACTAAACATTTTTATGTAATTTATGTTATATGTAATATATTTGTATAAAGAATCTTTAAAGGTAATATATGTATGTAATTTGTTACATACAAATAATACCGAATCTACATACAAACATTATAGATTTACATAAAAATTATCAAATCAATAATATAAGTATGTCAAATATTTCTTTAAAAAAATTAACTATAATTTTCTAGAAATTATTTTTTATTATTTATTAAATATATTATATGTGTGGAAAATTAATTTTTGTAGTAATTTTTAAAGTGAAAAAGGTTTTCATATTTTTTTAGTTTAATAATTTATTTGGGTATATTAGTAATAATTATATTATATTAAGAAAAAATTAATTTTTTGATAAATTTATAATTTTTATTAGTTGGTAAAATTACAACTAAATATTACAAAAATTACACATAAATATTATAATTTACATAATGTTTATATGTAATTTGTGTTATATATGATACATTTATGTAAAGAATCTTTGATGTTAATATATGTCGGTAATTTATTATATACAAACATTACTGAATTTACATATAAATATTATAGATTTACATAAAAATATTACCAAATCTGTAATATATGTACTAAAATATTTCCTTAAGAAAATTAACTATAATTTTCTAGAAATTATTTTTTTCTTTATTAAATATATTATATGTGTGAGAAATTAATTTTTGTAATAACTTTTGAAGTGAAAAAACTTTCTATATTTTTTTAGTTTAATAATTTATTTGGATATATTAGTAATAATTATATTATATTAAAAAATTAATTTTTTATAAATATATATTTTATATTAGTTAGTAAAATTACAACTAAACATTACAAAAATTATACATAAATATTATAATTTATATAATATTTATATGTAATTTGTGTTATATATAAATTAAATATATTAAATATAATATATATTATATAATACATATGTAACATATAATATTATAAATATAATCTAATAATATATTATATATAATAAAAATTAAAAATTAGATTTTTAGTTGCTTAAAAGCCAAATGAACAAGAAGAAAAAAAAAGGAAAATTTTTATGTTAAATGTTAAGGGGACTTTCAAAAAGAGTAAAATATAATAATAATTATTAAAAAGGGTAAAAGTGAAAAAAATAATTTTAAAAAAGAAATAACAATTATTAAAATTATAAATAAAGAGATTGTAATTACTATTTTATCTCTATTTTTCATATAATCTTTTGGCTGTTTTTCTTCTTGGCAGTAATGTGGAGGTTATAAACTATATATATTAAATTATAATATATATTTTTTATTATTTATTTTTTTATGCAATCTTAGGGATTAAAAATTTTTACCGAAATAAAGATCTCCAAAGATAGTGAGTTATGATTATCTCACTATACAAGAATAATCAAATATATTTTTTATTTTTGCTTACAAGTTTATTTTTTTGTTTATATTGGAACGTCATTCTCTTATTATGCAAGAATAATCAGCTTCAGCATATATAAAGCCATTCTCAAGGTGATGTCGATCATGCATGAACACGACTACTTTGTATATGTGCTTTATATTTAGTTATAGTGAGTCGTACATCTAGTTATAGTAAGTCGTACATTTAGCAATAGGGAGTTGTACATTTAGTAATTATTTTTATATAAAATATTTTTAATATTTTATTATATTTATATTATATAATATATTATTATGTTATTTTTATGATATTATATATTATTTCATATATGTATTATGTACTATATAATATATATAATATATATTATTTTAAATTTTAAAAAAATAATTTGGATTTAAAATTAAATATTTTTTATTATTTTTAATTAGTTTTTAAAATTTAATATAAAATATTTTTATATTTAATTGTATATAATATATTATTATATTATATTTATAATATTATATTATGTAATATATATTATATAATATATATTATATATAATATGTATAATATATATTATTTATAATTTTTAAAAAGTAATTTGATCTAATATTAAATATTTTTTAATTTTTATTATTTTGATATTAATCCAGTATTTAATATAATTCGAGATTATTTTATAATTCGAGATTTAAGATAATATTTTTAATATATATAATTTATATGTAATATATAATTATATATATTATATATAATTTGCAGGGGATCGATTCCCTTTCGACCGGAGCCGATCCCTAAAATACATAGTATTATAATATATAATATATTATTTTTAATATTATATATAATATAATATCAATTTGAGATTTAATATAAAATATATTTTATTTTTTATTATTTGTAAATGATAATTCAAGATTTAATATAAAATAATTTTATTTTTTATTATTTGCAAATGATATTTCAAAATTTAATATAAAATATATTTTTTATTTTTTATTATTTTTAAATAGTAACTTAGGATTTAATAAAAAATATTTTTTAATATTTTATTATTTCTAAATACTATTTTTGATATATATAATTTTTATATATATTTATATATATAATTTATGTATATATAGTTTATTTATATAGAAGAGTCGGTTTTCACATGAAGGGAACCGACTCTCCCACGAACACGAGTAAAACAGCATAGAATAGCAACAGTCGCGAAAAGTAGAGTTAAATTATAATTATAATTTTTTTTATTAATAATTCTAATAATTATTTTTAAAAAAAATAATTTTTTTTGCTTCACTTTTTGTAAAAGTTATCATTTCCTATCTAAAATTCTTCAAGTAAGCCATATATATATATATATATATATATAACCGAGATGTCCACGTCTAAAGGCTCAGTTTAGTTTGAGCTGATAGGAAGCTTATTCTAAGACGTATGCTAAAATTTTCCGGAGTTTTGAGGGAATTGAGAATTTTAAGGGCAAGTAGGTAATTAAATGATCTCATAAGTAATTGTCAAGGTTTCCATTCCTTTACATGTAAATACAATTTTCCATTACCTCATTATCTAAAAAGAAAATCTCCATTATCTTAAATCTAATTTTCCCTAATTAATATTCCTATATTAGCCTTAAATAACTATCGATTCTGCATCGCATAATTTGTAATTCCACCGAAACCTTGACTACTTTTTCGCTAAGTCAATTTTATATTTAGCAGTCCAAGTCTAAAAATATGTAAACTTCCTTGGTCCCTCATTGACGACTTTATGTTTTCGGAGAGACAAAGGACTTCTACATGATTGATTGAAACTTAAATCTATAAATTCTTATATGTAAACCTTATAATTATTATATCGTTACATAATATGAATACTACATAAAAATAATATGAAGATATAGACATATAAAAATATATAATATAAATAATAATTTATTAAAATTTATATAAATTTATAATATTTTAAAATAATTATAATATATAAAAAATATAAATATGATACATCACGAATTGTTATATCTACTTATATCGTCGCTTAGCTTGCTTGCTCTTCCTCTACCTACGGCACCGTGGAATCAGCGGAGTCTGAATTTTTATGTAGGAAATAAATACATATTTGAGAGTACAATTGTTTATAATCAAACATTATGATATATACGTTTAATGCAGAAAATTAAAAGGAAATAATTGTGAAAGTAAATATTTAGTTAGAAGTTTATTTTTATCGGTTATTAATATTATTCTATATTATTATTAATTTTCTATCCACTCATAATAATCAGTGAAATTGTTTTTCAGTTAATGCAAATATTTTTTGTATAAGGCAAACTAAATTAATTAAACTAACTAAGCATAGTTTTCACAAATATTTTGAGTTTCCAATAAAAAAGTTAAAAAAATAAACAAATAAAAAATGATAAATCAATAAAATTGAAATAGATTGGTATTATTTAATTGTAAAGTTCTCAAATTTTCAAGTAAATAATTTAACTAACGCTCTTAAATTATAATAAGAGTATTAGTTTTGATTTTCATTCTTAGCTCTTGTAAAATATTTTATGTCATGAACTTCACAAATTTTATTTAAAATTTTCTATGTCTTTCTATTTTATTTATTATTGAAGTATTTAACCTATTTACACTTCAATATTTAGCTTAGCAATGATGCATAATTTCTTACGCAATGAGCAAAATTCGGAGTCCGTCTTCCCAAATTTTTTTTAAAAAATGTCTAGTCTACACCATAATTAATTAAATGAGTAAACCATTTTATAAAATAATTAAATTTGATCTCATACTTTGCAAACATATTAAAATTAGAGATTATTGTTTATATATATTTTTCATTAATTTTTTTTTTAATTTTAACTTTTTTTAAAAATTTATATTAAAAAAAAGATAATTTTAATTTGGAATATCATTGCTTTTTTTGGAAAATATATTTAAAAAAAATCACATAAAATCTGTCGGCGTATATGTAAATTTCAAAACTCTTGATTGACTAGTATGCAAACTTGTTGGAATGGAGCTTTTTTATAATTTGGTTAACAAGGGTTACAGTCTATGTGGATTCCATCGTACCCATGGCACGATAAGATTCGAATTTTTTATCCAATTGTACCGTGATAATTCATTTGGATTGCATGATGTGGCATGGCGCAGAATTCTCCTTTTCCTACCAAGAACTTGATGTAGCTAGCAGGATTTGTATGCCTTTTTATTTTTTATTCTTTCGTTTCCATGCATCCAACAATATATCAAGCAAGGACTAGTCCTGCAATAATTGGGAGGGTTACTTTCTTCCAAGATGATGCCAGTCCAGGCCCAGCATGTTAGGTAATTTTATGTGCAACTGATATTGATTAATATGATTCTACCAAAAAGAAATATCAATAAATATGAGCAGCTCAATTTATAAAGTACTCATCTAATAAGACTGGAGCTTTGAATTTTCCGTTCTAGTCTTATCTGTTAACGCTGCCGCTTGCTTGTGCAGTGAGACCTTTTTTTTGTGAAGACCTTTTTTCCTTTTTCCCCAAAACCTGTACAGTAGGCTGATTTTTCTTCGGACGGTTGTTATCATTTGGTCGATTGCATTCAATTTTGCCCCTTTCAATGGGCAAAGACTACTCAGATTTTGTTAACCACTATACTCTTTATTATTGAAAACATTGAACTATTCTATAATGAAGAATGAAAGGAACGGTCTTAAATCTTAATCACCAAAGAAATATAGTTATATGTTCTTTTATTGACTTCAAATCATTCTTGCTCTTCTCATGTCTTACGTTTTATTTTTCTTAAATCTGACTCAATTTTATATTTCCATCTCTAA
>JBBYHK010475810.1:0-18938 GCA_038382065.1 Adansonia grandidieri | reverse complement strand
AGGAAATGAACTCTAAACACAAGAAAATGATTTCAAAATTAAAAGTTGAAAATGATTTACTATTGAAATCAAAACTTATGTTGGAGAATGAAAACAAAGATTTGAAAAATGATTTTAATGACTCCAAGCAAAGAATTAACATTTTAGAGAAAGTTAATTTTGATTTGAAAAGAAAGATTGAAAGCTTAGAACAAAAAAAGAAAATCATTTTGGATAAATCTTTTCAAGTTTATATGACCAAGCGCTCATATTGCAATTTTCATGGTCATAATTTGCATACTTATCCTATCAAGAAAATGACACAACTTAAACTAGGCAAGTATGAGTTCCTAAGGGAACAAAAGGCTTTGAGACTAATATTCATGGACCCAAAGCAAGTTGGGTACCAAAAATCAAGTGAGAGTCTCCTGTAGGTGTGTTAGAGCAATAAGGAGCAATGCAATACAAATGAATGCTCTAGACACATAAAGAAATGTGATGGGTAACCTCTAAGCTTTAAAATTTTGATATGTGTATTGGTTATTCATGTTGTGATTATTAATGCTTTATTGGATTAAAAAAGTATTTGTCTTTAATAAATAGGTTTAATGAAAATTCATGTTTTGCATCTTAAGCAACTATGAGCTTAAATGTGCATCATTCGATGATTTAGTTCTTGATGATAATATGTTAAATTGATTTGTGAAATGTTGTTATGAAACATAATTTAAGAATTATTTATACATAGAAGGTTGATTTTGTTAAACTTCATGCCATAAGTCATTAAGAAGCTCTATTGCATGACTAAATTATGTCTATATCCTTAGAGGGAGCATTTAGAGCTTACTTATAAGATATGATGCCGTAAACATGCATTAGCAAGTTCTTAAGTCTTTTTAATACTTTATATTAAATTATACTTGTATGAGACTTAGGATGTTTGATTATGTTATAAGTTCATCATTGATGGCTCAAACAAGTTTGGTAAACATTGAAAATACTTTTTAAACTTGTGTATATGTAGTTTGAATGATTTTTTTTTTGCATATTGCCTTACTTATGTGACCAAATATACTAATTCATTCAAACTTGATTTTAAAAGTTATTCTGATCCAAACTTTGATTATTCATATGAGCTTTAAATGTTTAAAATAAAAAATTTGCATTAGAATATAAAATCATGGGTTTTGGAATGCCAAATTGCGTATTTTTCTAGGCATTTTTAAGAAAACTCATGGCATGTATAGATACTTAGAGCCCTGTATTGATACAATGTACAAAAACCCAGCTTGCATCTATACAATGAACTTTATATTGATAAATCACTACGTGTATTGATACAAAGCCCCCTGTATTGATACAACTAGTGAATATTGGCCAATTTCATGCTTTTTTGGCTCTTAAATGCAAAATTGGTCTCCTTAATGAGTTTTCACTTGAAATCCTTCAATTTTATGATTTCTAAACCTTGATAAATATCGTTTCGTAACTCATCACATGCTTAAACATTATATTCAACTCATTGATGTGTGTTTCACAAATCAAAAACATTAAGTGCACTTATTAACTCATAATCTCAAAAATACAAATTTTTCTATGCATCATTATTTTTTTTGCAATAATTTGTACCATATAAGCTTAATGTTCTTCATTCATCAACATTTGGTATCACATATTTCAAAATGTCATTAATCGCATTGAACATCTTTTATTCCTAACAAAACCTAAGCTTATTGAATATTATTTTACAATTAAAATCTTGGTACCTCTAGTTCTCATCTTTTGCCAAGATTGATTTTAAATTTTGCAAGGTTCATGGAGATAAATCAATCCTTGAAAGATAAACAATTGCATAGCAAAAGGAAGCAAATTAAATATGCAACCTCTTCAAATTAAACCAAAAGCATCAAAGAAGGCTTAAACACTAGATATAATGATCCTTCTAGTTATAATCAGCATATCATCAAAGTTTGGTCAGATTGAGGTAATCATTAAGCAAATGCTATTAAATTCTTATCCTTTAGCATTAAGTTTGGTGACATACATGAGTCAATTTTATGTAATTAGTATTCTAGTATGCAATGTATGCTTAAAATATTAAGCTTTGAATAAATCTTTGAACATGTCTAAATGCTTAACTCTCATATTTAAGCATGTTCTTTGATTGAGTGTTTGCTCAAATGATTTAATTGACATATCATGGACGAGCAAATGATCTTTTAACTTATCGAAGTTTGTTACTTTTTTCTTGAATTTTTTAACTTTCCATATGGCATCTATTGTAGTATGCATGAGTACTAAAATTTCAAAAATTGGTATTTATTGTGCATTTAGACACCAATTGGATTAATAATTCGTAAAATCCTTCAACAATTGGTATTTTTAATCTCAAATGTGCTTAAATGACTACAAAAGAATACAAAAATTGGATGAACTACACATGAGGACTCAAATGCATATATTTTCTCAATAATTGGATAAATGCTCTTAAATGTTTCATAATTAATATACCTTCTAGAAATCTTGTTGAAATTAGTCTCTTAGCTTTGAATTAATCTACTTTTACCTTTTTGAAAGAGTTTTGGGGGTTAATTTGCTTGCTTCTACTTCATATATATATATGTGTCTATGCTAGCAAATAGGAGGATTTCACATGTGCTTACATTATTTATATTATTGAAATCCTTAATATTTTGCGTTGGTACTTTTAAAGCCAAATATAAGAAAAAATGTCACTGCCAAGTGTTTCAAAACCATTTTATAAAATCTAAAAAAAAAAAAACCATTTCATAATGCTTTTATTAAGAGGGGGTTTTATTGAAAAGCTTTAAATAATTAAGGGGGAGCTTGACAAGTAAATTCACCTTAAGTTTTCTCATATAAAAAATGGGGAGATTGTTAGCCATATTAGCTTTGAATTAACCATATTAGCTTTGAATTAATCTTAGTTTTGATATAACTAAAACTTAAGCTTAATTAGTTCGTGTTTAAATATTTTCAAAGATTAGTATTTTTCATGAAACATTTTGTAAACACTTAAAAAAATATTAGAACGTGTTTTAACTCTTCAAGCACTCAAAAATGTGTTTTTAATATATACTTTTATATAAAACACTATTTAGATAAGTTTTACATGTTTTAAAGTCATGAAAAACCTATTAAAATTGATTTTCATATGAATGTATTGATACACTATGTGTATGTGTCGATATAGTACTTGATAGTAGCTAAATAACCTTAAAATGCAGAAATCACTGTTCATGTATCGAGACAGATTAATCTGTATCGATACAACACTATTTTGTATCAAGACAAATTATTCTGTATTAATACAGCGCTATTCAACAGTCGTATTTTGGATCGTTAAACACAATGTACCGATACCCACTCAATTGTATCGATATAAAGGCATGGGAACAACAGGAAATCACATTTTGAAGGCTCCAACTGCTATATTCCTTCATCAATCCCTATCAGCTAGAATCATGATCAAGGCTACAGATAAGCCTCTCCAACACCTTCAACAAGAGGAAAAACCAATAGATTGTACTTAGAGTCAAATCTTTTATCTTTTCCATCATTTTCACTAAATAGTTTATCTTTATATAGGATTAATTCTTTCTATTTTTGTATTCTTCATTTTGTATCTTTAGATACATATTTCTTTTCAGCCAAAATTCTTCTAAACACTTAACTTTTGGAGGTTCTATTTGTTTACACTCAAATCCTTGTAAAAAGGGGTGGTTCATACTTAGCCATTGAAAAGTAGAGAAGGTTTTAACTTAACCTTCAAAAGTAGTGAGAGAGGGTTCTATCTTAGCCACAAAAGATAGAGGGTAGAGGTTTCTATCTTAGCCTTGAAAGATAGGGAGTGTAAAGGGTATACCTTGTCCTAAAATCTGAGGAAGTGAGGCCGAGGTAGAGGACGTAGGTAATTGAGGTGAACCTCTCTAAGTCATTGAGTTTACTTCTCCTTCCCTTGTCTTTAATTGTTTATTTCTATTCATTAAATTGCACTATAAACTTTATTGTTTAGATTTCTCAATTTTATTTATCAAAGTTTTGAGAAATCAATTCACCCCTTCTTGATTTTATTCACTGCTAAAAGGTCTACTACTTTTGAAGACCCTTAAGATTGCCTTTTGTTGGCTTAAAGTTGCCTCAGACTTGAGTAATTTATTTTCTTATTTCTTCAGACTTGAAATAGGTTTAAATGAGGCTTGACTTTGATTTGGCTAGGGTTTGACCTGATTTAACTGTGATTTTGATTTAGTTTATCAGGGTAAGGCTGAGTTTGATTTGGTATGGCTAAGGTTGGGTTTGATTTGATTAAGCTTTTTTCGATAGTTATTTGGGTGGGATCTGTTTTGGTTGAAGTTTAGGTCAAGTTAAGGTTAATTTCTTGAGTCAGCTTTTTAGGTTTTTAACTTAGGACAAGTAGGCTACCTGAATGCCCTTTTAGGTTTTCATCTAAGATTTTTTTACCAAAGATGCCCTTTTGGGTCTGTATCCTTTTAAGTGTAGTATTTCTTGACAGCATATGAGTTGACCGAATTAGGCAAAATGTTGCCATCCATTTTGTTAGGATCAGGGCTCTTCTAGAAAAAGCCTATTTCACGACATAAAGTCTTTCCTAATTTAGGGTCCACTTGCATCAAGGGTTTATGTAAATTAAGAGGATTTTCTAGAACGCCAATTTTTTTCATGAAACTAATGAGGGTGAACATTTCTATCATAGGCCTTAATCATGCACTTTTAATACATTTTCTTATGACAGATGGCTTTCATTCATTTTTCTTTGATAACGTTTAGTTGGTTATATCTATCCCTGACCCATTTATTTTCTTTGAGTTGGGCTTCCATTAAGACTCTTAAAGAGGAAACTCGAATTTAATAGGTAGAATGACCTTCATCCTATAACTAGAGAAAATAGGGTAGCATCTGTAGAGGTTCAAACTAAAGTTCGATATGTAGGAGTGCAAAGGGTTACTTTTCATGCCAATTTTTATAAGATTTAGCTAATTTCTCAATTGTTTTCTTGATCTTCTTGTTGATACCTTGATTCCTCATTCATTTTTGGATAGCATAGCATCAAGTTATGATGCTTGATTTTGAATTAAGAACATACTACTTGCATCATTTTGTTTTTCAAGTTGTGAGCATTGTCAATGATGATATGTTTGGGAAGCCTATATCTGCAGATGATGTCTTGTTTCATGAATTTACATACAATTGACTTAGTGATATTGGCATATGGCCAACCTCTGCCTATTTGGTGAAATAGTCGATTACTACCCGAATGAATCAGTGTCCATTGGAAGCTTTAGGGGTGATAAGCCTAATCATATCTATACCCCACATAGAGAAAGACCGTGAGGCTATCATGACTTGAAGTGATAACGTGGGATATTGATGTTTTCTATATAAATCTGATATTTGTGACATTTTAGGGCATAGTTGATACAATCCATTTTAAGAGTTAGTAGCAGTAGCCCGATCTCATGACATTTTGGGGTATTATTGATCTCAAATGTAGTGAAGGATGTCATGGTACCATGGCAGACCATCCCTTTATTCTTTGATATTTGATAGTGTTGTAGAGTCATGTAGATACTCATTTAAATAAGAGCAAGATTTGATTCTTTAAACATTGAGGATAAAATGGCCAAGGCATCTTTAAATTATCTTTTGAGTTTTGAGATTAATTTCCTATAATAGACTAATTTAGTGTTGCGGGTTTACTGTTGCCTTTTCAGTTGGTAGATGGTTATGGCTAAATCCTCGAAAACCTATAAAGTCTTAACATTTCTTTTAATAGCTACTTAAATTCCCATGAGATAAGCTTCGTATTCCATTATATTGTTGGTGTAGTCAAAGTTTAATCTGGCTATAAAAGGATGGTGACTCCTTTTGGGTGAGATCAATTTTGCCTCGATTCCATGCCCTAGAACATTTGACGCTCTATCAAAGTACATTTTCTAGGATTGTTTATGACTAGAGGTCTCTTCCCTTTTGGTTATACACATTAGATCTTCATTTGAGAAATCTAAGTTCAATGGGTCATTGTCGACCATTGCTCAGCCTGCTAAGAAGTTGGCTATTGAGCTAGCTTTAATGGCCGTTTGTTCAAGTAATATGAGATTTCCAGTCACAATCTCAGATTTCATCATAAGATGACTTTGTTTGGTTCAAAATATTACTGAAATTCAGCAGTTTTAAATTACCTACAGTGACACTATTTCGTCACATTGGGTGTAATCTCATACCTTCCTCAGCCTTAGGTATTGTTACATACCTTGATAATGTAACTTTTGTCTTTAAAATGCCCTTAATATTTTACTTGTTGTGCCCATTTTAAGGTTATTTTTCTTACTACTTACAACCATTGCCACTATTAAATGATAAAAACATTTTTGCAATTAGGGTTTTGTATTCACTTACAACCTACCATTTTCCTCAATTTAGGGCTTTTTACTTGTAATCTTCATAATCGATCCACCCCATGAACTCTTCTTTCCACAGTCAGCTTGACCCAGGTGCTTCTCTCAACTATTGTGAGTTTTTGACTTTAGGGACTTAGTGAATTATTTTAGGTGTTAGGGATTTTCAAATTGTTTTATGTACATTTCTTTCGAATTTGATATGATTTTGTGTACATTTCTTTCAAATTTGATAAGATTTTTGAATTATTACCAGGCTTGCAATTGTTTTTAAATTTTTGTTTCCTAGGCTTGTGATTCATATTTGGACTCTCTCATTTGTTTTTGTTCATTAGAGGGTTTATTTTTGAGTTTGACATAAACCCAAGTTCGAGTGAATTTTTTGTGTCTTTTCTATTCTTTTAGTTGATTGGAAAATGATGGAAGACATTGTTTCTGATTCTTAAAGATTAATTGGGGCTTAGATTTGCTTTGATTTTCAAGTAGCTGTGTAGTACAATAAGATAGATATGTTTCTCTTGTTGGCCTTATTGGGCTAATATTCATGGATGTTCCTAGGTGTCAAGAAAAGGATAGATATTGCTTATATTAGAATGCATTTGGTGTTTACTATATCATCCAAATGATGATTGCCTTAGACTTTACGTACGTTGGTGTTAAGTACACTATTTACATTATGTGCATGATTCGAGTTTATGTACATGATTAGGGTACATGCCTTAGACTTCCGATTGATGATTGTCTTAGACATTATGTGCATGATTTGGGTTTTGCTTCTAGTTGATTAAGCTTGTTTTTTGTTTCTAGTTGATTTAGGTTCTATTTACACGATTTTGTTTTTTTACATGGTTATGCCTTAGATTGTGTTTTGTACATGATTTAGGTACATGACTTAGTCTAATGCCTTGGGTTTTTTTTTTTGGTTTCTATTTGATTATGCTAATTATGTTGCACATTAATTTTTTTTAGATATTGTATTGTACTTGGTTTTCGAATATAGTACAATTTTTATTCGATTAGCATTATTCTTTTAGGTATTTATGAAAAATAATGTCTCAAAAGTGCATTAGCAGTACTAGTAATATTTTTTATGGGCTTACTATTTTTCTTATTATTTGTTTTAAATAGTTATAGCTTATTTACCAATAAGAAAAAAGTTTTTGCGATTGGAGATGATGAAGATTGTGTTTCAAATGCTATTGTTTATGGCTATTTCATTATTAGTTAAGAAACTTAGAAATAGAGGTAGAATATCCTATGCCCATGAAACAATTCATAGGCATAATATTAGATCGATTAACTTACACAAAATGGTTTTTGAGAGTGATAACAAGAGTGTTGATAACAGTAGAATGGATAGTAGGGCATTAGCAAAATTGTGTCATTTGCTTAAAAGCCAAGGAAGATTGAAAGAAAATAGAAATATTTGTATAAAAGAAATGGTTATTAGTTTTCTTCACATTATTTCCCACCACCTTAGGATAGGGTTCCTAAGCATCAAGTTGCCAGCTCTAGTGAGACAATTAGTAGGTAACTTCATGTAGTGTTGACTTTTGCTTTAAGGCTTAATTCAATATTACTTAAAAAACCAGATCCAATACTAAAAAATTCGACAGATGAAAAATAGAAATATTTCGAGGTATTGTCTAACAATGTTTACATTGCAAATTTAAGTGTTAAATGAATATATATGTAAAATGTGAATAGGAAACATAAATAGGATACATAAGGGTCAATGTAGATTGAATTGACAGACCTATGTACAGGACAAGGAAAAACGAAATTGCTACTAATGTTCTGGGTGTTTGGACACTAGGCATGCAATTCGTTTATGTCATATCAGAGTGAGAAGGTTTTGCAATGGATGGTAGAGTATTGAGGGATACAATTAGTAAGGGTAATGGTTTAAAGGTCCCGTAAGGTAATTGGAAATGCTCTGAGTACCTCTTATGTTAGAAAATAAAAATATAGTTCCTTTTTGTATTAATCAATTCTAAGTTGGAGTTATAGTGTACTATTATTTGTGTGATGCTCGATGCACAAATGGTAAAGGTTTACTAACACCATATAGAGGACAAAGATACCACTTGAATAACTGGACCAACCTATAACACACAAAAATACTTTAATATGAAACACTCTCAAGCAAGAAATTGCATTGAGTAATGCTTTAGTATATTAAAAGCTAGATCGGTTATTAAGGGAGAAATCATTTTATCTTGTGGAAACACAATGTAGAATCATTTCAACTTATTCTCTTTTCCATAATCGTATTAGGTCTGAGATGCTAATTGACCTTATTAAGAGTCATATGGGTGAAGTGCATAGCCTCCAAGATGACAAGGTTGATAGAGAAATGGACTTGCTCAGCACTATGAGCCAAGTATTACTTGGATTAAGTAGAGAGACAAACTAGCAGAGGAGATGTTCACCAGTTGGCTGGCATATCATAATTAAACATTATTCAATTTAGGGTTTTTTAATTGCATGTAGCTTGGTAAACCCTAACATTATTGTGACACCTTATTTTGTCCGGGCTAATTTGTAGCAATCTGAAGCATGGACGTGAGAGGGGGAGATGATGTCTCCCAATGAAAAAATATTTTGAGGAGGTCAAGAAGGCCTAGGGATCATATCAAAGGTAAATGCAAAGATGTGGCATCAAATGATGTAGTTCAAGGTATTCGAGGACGAAAGATATGAGAAAATTCATAATTTTACTTGAATGTATCGATACATGGTTCTCATGTATCGATACAATGCTCCAACGATCCAAAAATTTGAAATGTCCTCATTTGTATCGATACAACATGTAGATGTATCGATACATGAGCCTTTGTATTGATATAGGACCTCATGTATCGATACTAGGCCATGCCAAGACCAAAACATGCATTCTATAAAGAAATGTATCGATAAATATCAACATATATCGATACAGTGGTTCATAGTATCGATACAGTGGTTCATAGTATCGATACCATCAAGGTTTTTGGACTAAAAGTATCGATACAGTATGCAATGTATCGATAGATGCAGGCTATTTTCACGGTCCGAGCATTTTTGACTCATCCACCATTGATCCAAAACTCAATTTTAACTCGTTTCTTTGCATCAAGGAAGATCAAAACCCATATCAAATTATGAATTTGGACTTTTAAATTAATCAAAACATTTTTTAAAGTTTAAATTGGATCAAAAGGGTCAATGTCATTTGATCACCCTACTCTTCCCTAGTTGTTGGGCAATATCACCATGAGCCAGCCTATTTGCTGGAAAATCATTTCAGCATTTAAACCAACCACCCTATGCACATCACATTGGCTGCAAGTTGCTCCCTACAGCCACCCTATAGCCACCATGTTGACATCACTTTGTCTCCTTTGAGAAATGGCCAAAAACACCTCCAATTTGGCTCCAAAATGCTGATATAAAGGGACCGATTCGATCTCAGTTGAAAAAGGGGAGATTCCAGCTTGTTTCAGCTTCCAAGAACACATTCACACATATAAAAAAACAAATCCCGTAGCTCTTCACCCACCAGCCAAAAACAGCCCCAAAACATTCACTCCCAACCTTTCAACATTCTAAAAATCACCCTTATCCATACCAAAACCAAAACCTTATTATTTTTCTTTTTTTCTTGCTTATCAATAACAAGGAAAAGAGGAAAATTCAAGCTTTCTTTATTGCTCCAACTATTTGGCCAAAAATTGAATTTTATTGGTATAACTTCTTCCTCTATCACTTGCATTTTCTGTTTTTTAGCATCTTCATCATTTTAATGAGCTCTCCATGTTTCCATCACCCTCTTAGGATTATCATGCATTATTGTGGCTTTTGGTTGTGGTAGTTTAGGATTTGGATGCCTTAATGCCCCTTTTATGTGCAAAATGCCTTATTTCATCCTTATTAGTTTGATATCTCTTGCTCATGAATTTTTTGACATGTCCATGCATCTTGTTATCCGTAATCCATGTATGAATCATTAGCCTAACACATTTCAAGCACATTTACACATTAACTTGCATAAATCATTGTCATTTTTAGCATCCATAATATTTTCTTGTCAAAGTGCATAACACTTTCTTTATCTAGGCCATTAATAAAATTAGCATCCCCATTCATGTTATATGCCTTTTGTATGTTTGTTGTCAAAATGCATGTTTGATGGTTGTCAAAAACTGACTTTCAAAAACCACCAAGCCAAGCATGTTAACCTTAACCAATGAGGATTAGCATGGACTTAGCATTTTCCTTAAAGTTAGCAAAATATCTTGGGAAAAATTAAGTTTTTCAAGATCTGGAATCTTGGTTAAACAAGCTCAAACCTTTTGATTTTGAAACAAAAATGGCCTTATTTCCCTAAATATTTGTGCCTTTTTCTTGAGTCAAAACCTTGAGTGGTATGATCAACGGGTTGTTTTATCATCCCAAACTACTCTGGGGCTGTTCAAATGAGCTTGTGATGCTCATCCACCCTTTCCCTTCAGTCATAGACATTCGAATGCCAATGACTCGAGTTTGGACTCGTAGACATAAAAAAATAAGAGACATCCCCTACTTTGTTTTGTCCCCTATTGGTAGCACAACTGTTGCAAATTGAAAAATCATTTTAAAATCCTAAACGATTTTTCATGAATTTTTTCATATTTTTCTATCAAAGCATGTCAAATTATCTTTAAAACAATGGCTCATTCACCCCTGATCATTCCAGATGAGAGAGTTACAATTTTTCAAGTCTAAACTGTCTGGAACCTCTGAAATCCAAATATGTATTCTAGTTGGGCCGTTTAGGCCCACTAAATGATTTTTTTCAAAATTTTTAGACATTTTTCCTAAAAGGTTCATGAAATTCCTTTTTCAGAAAGGTATTGTTTGCAATTTTTTGATACCAAATGAGTCTGGGGTGATTTTTCAAATTTTGACACACCTTGTCCCTCATATGCTCTGCTAGTAGCACTATCAAACCAAACTTGAAAATTTATTCCCCTAAAAAGTGACTTTTTAGGGTAGTGGGAGTATTTTTAGGATGACCCTCATCGAGTTGCCTTTCTAATGGTGTCTTGTCCACCTCCTAAATCCTTAGAACCAATTTAGAATAAATTCGGGAAGCAAGATAACGTGATGCTGTCCCCTATTTTCGATTTTGGTCAAAATTGAGTTGTTTTCCTGAATTTCGTCTCGAGACATTCGAATGTCTCTATGTCAACCTGATTAGACTCAAGAATATGCTTTGACCTCTTATAGGTTCATATCAAGGCACAAACACATTTTACATCTTTACTATCCTCATTCACAATAATTTATTTTGCCAAAAGTTGTTGAAAGGCTCATACATTCCCTAAATCATAGGGTTTTGCTAACTTAAGTTTTTTAACGCGACTTCTCTAAAAAGTGTCAAATGTATCACTTTTGGGGATACTCCAACCTCACTTTTTTGAGGGGATACTCCAACCTCGTTTTCAAAATTGTTGAGATTAAAAAAACTTTTTTTTGTCAAAATGATTTGTCATCCATGGGGATACTCCAACCCTGACCTTCCGAGGGGATACTCCAACCATGCTTTTCAAAATTGGCAAGATTAAAAGAAACCTCTTTTGTCAAAATTATTTGTTATCCATAGGGATACTCCAACCCTACCTTTCCGAAGGGATACTCCAATCCTATTTTTAATTATAATTAATTTTTTTCTCATTCTCGGACTTCTATGAATATGTTAAACAAATTTTGTTTAATCGAGGAACCCAGATATATCTAAAAAATTATCGATTCGATTATTCCCAAATAATCGATACCAATTGCGAGATAAATTCCAATAGTGCATTCTTTTTCTTTATCATTGCATTGAATGATCAATGTTATGTTACTTCATTTATTATCTTACTAACATGATTTCTTTGTGATGATTATTTGCATTCATGTTTTCCAATCATTTCAAACAAAACTAAAGGTAATATACCGCGTGGGTATCTCTCCAGTGCCCAAAGTGGAACATTCTATTCTCAAAGTAAAATCCAGAGGTCATCTTTATCGAAAATCTCTATATTCCCCATCTCTTTGGGGCGTATGTGAGATTAAATCTTTTTCATCAAAACTTGAACTATTTCTATAAGATTCATGCATTAAAAAGGGTTATATCGAAATAATTACAAGCTAAAATCAAAAGAATCAAAATTGAGATAAGACATGGCTAGTAAGGTACTGATTTCGGGCATTGCGAAGAGGTTCATACTTCATCGCTTGTAACCAACTCTGGAACCCAAACGATGAATCTTTGCACTACGTAGACTACGAGATTGATGTTTTGAGTTTCGTAACTCAAAACATAGGTTTCAATAGGCATCCGATCATGCCTAGCCTAAAATGATCGGTGGCGACTCTAAGCATTAGCCATTTTGCAATGGTCATCCGAGACCAATAAAATGAGCGATTCATCTTATGGTCCCCCTCACTGTACCACAAGTTGAGAATCCGTACATTCTCATTTTCATCACGTCGCCAAAGGAAAAGTCTCAATCAAGAAGACATTCCATGTCAGAAAAATATTTTAAGTCGTACGCATTCATAGATCCGTGAGGATCTACCACCGGGGTACGTTGCGACAATTATATATTCAAATGTAATATGAGATTGCAAGATTTATTATATGTGACTTTTTCAATTGCTTAATCAGTTTATAATGGTTAAGAAGTTTTACGCGTTATGCTATGTATTTAATTGAGGTTATGTAAACTTTTTGTTTTAGTAGGAATTGGAAATTTCATAATCTAATTTGAGGTAAAAAATTAGAGTAAGCATAGGAAGAATTAGTCAGAAGAAGTATTAAGACCGTGGCTACTAAGAGGTAGTGGACAACAAAGGAAGATGCAATGCTACTGGAATGCTTACATGTCTTGGTAGAAGATCCAAAATGGAAAGGGGACAATGGGACATTCAGGACAAGTTATTTATCCCATATTGAAAAACTATTAAAGACCAAACTTTCTACAGTAAATTTCAAAGGCAACCAACATATTGACCTAAGTGTGAGGTTACTGAAGAGGCAGTACAATACGATCTCTGATGATTAGCTATGAGAGTGGATTTGGATGGAATGCAGAGAAAAATGTTTGATAGTAGCGCATGATGTATTTGATGATTAGTTTGAAGTAAATAGCTAACATTTCATTTAATTAACTTACTTTCTTTTTTAGACTACTTATGATTAAATATTAATCATGTTCTATTTTGGTGTTGACATTTGTTTAGAGTCATCCATTAGCTACTGGATTGAGAAACAAACCTTTTACACACTTCACTAATTTTATGACAATCTTTGGAAAAGATAAAGCAACAGGCATAGGAGCTAAGATCCAAGCTGATTCATTGAAAGAAATTGAAGTTGAAGAAGAACAATTTGTAGATCTCACTAATAATGATCTTGAAGGGGTAAAGGAAAATGAATCAAGGGATAAAGATTCTTCAACTTGTCATATAGCTATTGCCCAACAAAAATAGCAGTTACAAGTAGGAAGAGATCTTGAAGCATTGATGGATTGACTAAGCTAGTGGAAGAGATAAGCAAGTTTATGAATGCATACAAAAAAGCTACATAAGAGATTAAAGGCATTTATGTATTTTTAAGAAAGAAGTTGAGGGGAATGATCGAAGGATGATGATTTTTACATAAATCATGCAAATTGAAGGTTTCTCCAAAGATGAAATGCTGGATGAGGGGGAATATATTAGTAAAAATTCACATAAGTTCAATTTCTTCTTTTCTTTACTGTAGGAATTTAGAAGAGATTACATAGTTAAGCAATTGAGTGAATATAATCCCTATCGACCTACCATTGACTTCAATGCTGCAAATGTCTAGCTTTTCATTATGCTTAGAGCTTGATATGGAAAATTTAGAACTTTTTTATTTGAATACTCATACTTTAACTTTGTGGCTTTGGTTAATGGCCATAAATGTATATTAACAGATAGGTTATAATTGTACTTAAATCGTTATGACTTTTTTTGTTACGCTTTTATATTTGCGTACTCTATAAGTTGTTATTGTAGACAAAATGGCTTTGTTTTGGAATTGTTTTTGTATTATGCTTTATTGGATAATAAAACTTTAATACTTCAAAATTTCAAATGACATTCTTGAAATTTTAATTAAAGTGATATTGTTGGACTATGTTGGAATAGGTTTATTTTTGTGTTGAGAAAAACTAGTTGGAATGGGTTTATTTCTTCTCAATAAGATTAAGGGTATTTTAGTAACTTGGTTTCTTTAGAATTTCATATAACTGGCCAACCAAGCACTATAATCTTGAATGAAGGGACTCAAACCAAATGTATGTATGCTAGATTGATGGGAATATGCATTGGCAATCTTGTAGGGGTTAATTTTATTACTTTTTGCAATCTCCTATCACTTAAACCAAATGGCCCCTTAATGGCTTTTTGATTGACATAGATGATATCGTATTCGAAAAGCAGAACTTGCCACCTGGATAATCTTTCTGACAGTGTAAGGGCTTCATGTAGATACTTAATGGGATCGAGTATTACGATTAGCCAAGAGATGTGGTACAACATGTATTTTTCAAGTCTTGAAGCAGTCAAGCTAGAGCACAACATAAATTTTCAACTACCAAATAGTTATTTTCACACTCTATGAACTTCTTGCTTATAGCTATTTCTTTCTTGACTCATTAGGCTGCTTGAGCACACAACTTATAAACTTATTCACGATTACTAGGTAGAGAATTAAGGGTCAACTAGGAACTGGCAGCACTAGACTGACAAGTTTGACAAGTAGTGTTTGACTTTGTAGAAGGCTTTTTGACATTCTTTGTTCAATTCTCTAGAATTCTATTTACAGAGAAGTCAAAACATTGAATTACATTTTTTCTTTAGTTGGGATATGAATTTGGAGATAGTTTTGTCTTTCAAAGAATCATCTTCTTTTGGGTCTAAGGTGGTGATAGGTTTTGAATGGCCTTGATTTTATCCAGGTCAACTTTGATTTTTTTTTTCACTATTGATGAAGCCTGGTGGCTTCCCAAAGGTGACACTGAAGGTATGTTTGGTGAAATTTAACTTTAATTGGAATTTATATAGTCATTTTAAGAATTTTTGAAGGTTGGGGACATCTTGTTTTCTCTTATTGATTCGGTGATCATATCATCCACGTAGACTTCAATCTCCTTATGCATTAGGTCAAAAATAATGTCATAATGGCTCTTTGATAGGTTACCTTGGTATTCTTGAGTCTGAAAGGTATGACCTTATAGCAAAATATGCCTTACAAGGTAGCTTTCTTTGTGTCTTAGGGTGCTATTTTGATCTGATTATAACTTTAAAATTTGTCCATGAAGGAGAACAAGGAGTTCTCAATCATGTTATTGATAAAGGTTTCAATATAGTGTAATGGGAAACTACTATCTCGAACTAGACTAGTTTAAATCTCAATGGTCGACGTACATCCATACTTTTCTGTCTTTCTTAAGGATTAAAACAATATTAGCAACACATTCTCTATTTGCCTACTTCGATGAATCATACCTTGAATTGTTTTTTAACTTCTTCTTTGATTTTAAGGAGGATTTTTGGCTTTGTCTTCCTTAGTTTTTGCTGGATTAGTTTACATATAGGATTGAGAGGAAGCTTGTGGGCCACAATGTTGGGTCTAGGCTAGGCATGTCCTGATATAACAGGTGAATACATCTTGATACTCTTGGAGCATGCTATTCAGTTTGGTTTTGGTAACGGGTTTAATAGAGGTTTTGATTTTGATCTCTTTTCAATCTTCTTCTATCCCCAAAATTATAAATTTAATTGAATTTTCGTGGGGCAAGATTTTTTTTCTTCATGCTTGATTAATCTTAGCAGATTTGATGGCACATGACTTTCCTTTGAATCTTCATTAGAGTTAACTTCACTAGTGTAGATTGATTGCTAAAAATCAATCTCTTGAAGATCGATAAAAATATCCATGTCACTTTTATTGGAGCACCTGAAAGGGTGAGAAATGAACAACATGGACAAAAATATATAGACAAAAGGCTTGAGTTGAAAAGAAGAATAAAAATGGGAACACAAGATGAAATATATCATGCTAATTCATTCTTATTGATAATACTTGATAAAAGATGCCAATATATAGGATTCCTAAAGCTTTAAATTAGTAGAAATGACTAGGCAGTACTCTCCACGATTCTGGTCCAGGGTATGCTCCTATCCGCCGACTAAAGTAATGACTATCAGGTACAAAATAATCTTTTCCATTTTTAGTTTAAGCCCCCATTTGTGTTTTTCTCAGATCCAAAAGAAGAATAGGAACAAAAAAGAAAGAATAACAATAAAGAATAAAAAAGAAATCTTTTAATACTTTAACAAAAGGAAACAACATTTTATTTCCATGAATCTAGACCTGGAAATTTAGTTTGTCCCTAAGATTGGAGGACCAATTTAATCAAAACATTAAATCTATGCTAGTCCCCATTATTTAAAGTTAGCATAGACTTAACTTGGGGTTTTTTGAAAAATTAGATTTTTTTTATAACAAACAAGCATGCATTTTGACAATCAAATCATGAATAAAATACAATAGGCACAAAGACAAACAAGTATTATACATGCAAACACACAAAGATGACATTTTAACATAGAAAAGGTAACAAAAATGTAAGAAAATGACCAATAAGATGCATGGAAGTGACATGAACATATTTAAGTGAAGAAAAACATGCTAAACTTTTCAGGACAACATTTTTATGCCATGAAACTCTTTAATATGCAAGAAAGTGCATGAACATACTCAATGCATTTTATGAAAAACATTCAAGCATGTGTTAAACATATGAAAATAGATGAAACATGATAGAAAAAACATGAATAAGGGGTTGTTTTTATGACAAAATGAAAGATAAGATATTTGGCCAGCTATGCAACATCAAGGCATCAAGAGAACATCAATATCCTAAGACTACCATAAACAATGCAGCAATTATGCATGAAAATCATAGAAGGGTCATGGTAACATAAAGAGGTCACTAAGATGGTGAAAATGTTGAAAAATTAGAGAATATGCAGAGTTAAGTAAGGAAAATATACCAAAAATTTCAAGCTTTAACCTTTTCTTGGAGTAACAATTTTGAACTCAGCTTTTTAGGGTTGCACAGCAAGAGAGTGATGAAATGAGGGACTTTGTTAGGTATGGATAAATGGGAGTTTTGAGAGGGAACATGAGTAAAATAGAGGTTTTTGGAAAGACTTTTAGTGATGGCTTTGAGGGGTTCTGAGAATGAAAAAGAGTTTCTTGGTTTTTGGTGGTTAGGGAATATTGAGGGAATGTCTGGAATTGAATGTTTTTCTAGCTGAGAATATTTTTTTTGGCAAGGTTCCTCTATCAGCTGAGTCCAAGGTTGGCTTTTATACCATGTGGCTATGAAGATAAAAGATGTAAAAAATAAGGGCACTTTAGGGTTTTTGTGTATGTACCTCATGTAGAGATTAGGTACTGTGCCCAGCTACCATGTAAACCCATTGGTTTGCTCAGCAAAACAATGGATAAGGCTACTTTATGTAGTTGAGCATTGGGAAAATTCAACCTTCCCCTTTGACAAATTGCATAAGGTCATGAAATGTCTCTTGTCATTGGCTATTTGGGCCTTGAAATTTTGTGTAAATCCAATCACAAGCCCAAAGATGAAGCCTAGTATGAATTTTGACGATTTTTGGTGCAAGAAACATATTTGAATCGGATTTTGCATCAATGGTGTAATTGTTAAAAAATGGTATGAACTAAGCAAAAATGCCTTTGTGTGTCGATATACAAGGCAATTTTTACTCCATGAGTATTGATACAATGAAGTATGTATCAATACGAAAAGCAACAAATAATTTCAGTCTCGAGAATTAGAGGCATATATTGATACTGTATGGATTTGTATCAGTACTCAAGCTTGTGTATCGATGCATTTTGCAAAAAATCACAACTATAGCTACTGCTAAGGTCTGTATCGATACAATCATGATGGGTATAGATATATCTCATTAAGTCTCGAGGCCAAACGCCCATGTATCGATACTACACATAAAAATTCAAATTCTTAGCAACGCAAAAGCCTTGTATCAATACTTATGCGTCGATATAACTTGCACGTACTTGTGGCTTCCTGAGTTACCTCACATTGACTTGTGTACTAATCCAAATGACTCTGGTGACACCCTAAATATTGACATTTCATATCTCATTTTTACATTTTTCTTTAATATGACCTATAAGTATTTTAGACCTCTAAAAAAAAATTTTTTCGCCTGGCAATGTGTTGCCTAATAGTACCTGGCGACACGGCACCCGACAATTGTCCCCGATTTATTTTTTATTTTTTGATTCTATCACATTTTAATTAAGTCCTGAGATGTCAAAAGTTGACCCGAATAAAATGAGGTGTCCACAAAGTTGATTGCGAGCTTCATGGTTTTGAAGCAAAGGAATTAGCACAGGAGGTTTAAACATAGACTATGCAAAGT
>JBBYHK010475769.1:0-18949 GCA_038382065.1 Adansonia grandidieri | reverse complement strand
TTACATATAAATATATTTATTATTTAATTAAACACCAATATTAAATAATAAATACTTTACGTGATCTAAAAAATTCAAAAAAATAAAAAATCATAAAATATTTGGGTTTGGAAAAGACGGAACCGAAACGACCCAAGGATCATGGCGCGTGCACCACACGCACCACTTATGTGCGTGGGATTTGGCTGGGACTTTGTCCTGGCCTTTCTTCTTCCTCCAGTCGGGTGGGCTGGGCCCGGCTGGATATTTTCTGATCCGTTCGAGTCTATTTATTGTTTTTGCTCACATTTTCATGTTTTTAATCCATATTTCATGTAATTAAAGGCCTAAAAGTATGAGTTTATACTAGATTTACATGGCCCACGCATCAATTTTAATAAAAAACACAAAAATCATTATCAAACATTCAAGATTACTTGAATTCTATAAAACAATATTAGTCCTGTTTCAATATACCATAAAATTTTTTTGTTTTATTCATCTTTCTTTTAATCTTAGGGTTTAGTAATATAGATAAGCGATTAATCTATTAAAACCCTTTAACAATTTTGGTTTTACATGAACTAATCAAGAATTTTATGATTAAATTTTAATACACAAAATATACATACAAATTCATAGTATATTAATGAAATATATTTCGATGCATAAATACAAATTACGAAATTAATTATAAAATGTTAAAAATTTAATTTCATGATTTTACTATATTTATTATAACTCATTTATCCTTAATACGAATCATTTAATTGCATAAATAATATATGCATAAAAAAAATTCATCTTTAATGAATCTCATTGGATGATCTGAAGAACAAGGCTAGAACGTCTAACTCTGATACCACATGTAATAATTTAAATATAATGTACCTCTAGCCATTGTTGATTAAAAACCCAGACTTGCTCTAAATACACAAAGATGAACACCCTGTATAAGCCTTCTAGTCTATATCCTTTTCTTGATAATTACCTTATGATGGTGCGCAGGTAATTTCTATAAACTAGACTAGGGACCTATACTAGAAGACTAATTAGAGTTGCATCCTACCATCAAGGAATCTGTATTCTAATTAGTTACTGAAGTAGAGTTTAACTCTTATCACTAGAGTAGTTAAACTGAATAGGATTTACTTTATAATTTTACTTTAATAATTTGATTTAATTATCTTAGTCCATTTATTATCATGTGGGCCATATAAAGTTCAACAATATCAAGCATGAAGTTAGGTGTATTGCGGAAAACACCAAAGCTTTGTTAAGGGAGTTTCAACAAGAGCCATTTTTTTCTTCAGTGGGCGTTTATGCTGAAGTTGTGTCCCGACGGATACCAGCACCGACGAGCCAGTATAAGATTAACTTCGATGGAGCCTACTTGAAGCAGCAGCATATGGGAGGATTAGGAGTTGTCATCTGGAATCATGAAGGCTTTGTTCTGGATGGAGCAGCCACCAAAATCCAAAGAGTGAATAATGCATCTGTTTGTGAAGCATTGACTGCTGTTAAAACTTTGGAAGTTGCTGAAGAAATTGGACTATGAAAGTTTACACTGGAGGGAGATGCATTAGTAGTAATCAAGAGCTTGAGAGAGTGAGAGGAAAACCTGTCCATCAGTTTGCCGATTACATAAGAAGGCAGAAGGAAAATGTTGATGTTCCAGGAAGTTGTCGCTAAATACGCTAGACGACAACGGAACAATGTAGCTCATATCATTGCAAGGGCTGCACTAACATTGTCAGAAGATGCAATATGGGCGATGGAATATCCAGGCTTTTGTCCGAACTCGTAATTCTGGATGCTATTAATCTTTAATTACAATAATTTTTTTTTCAAAAAAAAAAGTTAATCATTTGAAGGGAAAGTAAAGGATAATTAATTTCTTTTACTTTTTCTTTCATAAAAAAATAATTTTATCTAAATAAAAAAAATTTATTTTTTCTTACTTTACTTTCCTTTCTTTCCCTTTGTCCCAATTCAAACATTGTGTAAGCAATACCATTTTTTATAAGAAAATTTTGAAAAAAACTCAATTCCACCCGAGTTCAATACAAAACAATAATATGAAAAAAGGAAATGGGAAAGATGAAAGTTGTTAAAACGGAAATTGCAAATACTAAAGTGCCCTTAATGAAATTCAAAGTTCAAATTCAAATCCCTTACCTTCTTTAGCCAATTTTTCACATTTCTCTCCCTTCCTTTCTTATTACCAGTTTCCCCTTCCCATTTTGCAAATTTTCTTCATATTCCATTAGTAAGAGAAAAGCTAAAGCCCAAGAAAAGTTCAGGTATGATCCTTTTAAGGACATTTTTATTATTAATATTTAATATTTAATATTTTGTTTTTTGATTACAAGTTAGAAAAAATATTTTCAATAAGTTAAAAAACTAAATTAAAAAATGAAATACCAATGTAACATGTTTAAATGAAGTTCACTGATATCTTAATGGTTGTGGTTGATAGTGAAAAATTAGTTTTAGTGATTTAGATTGCATTTTTATTTTATAGTAATGAATTATTGTTTTTTGTGGCTTTCTATTTTTGTAAAATTGAAATTGGGTTTGCAAGCAAAAGTACAATATGGAAGAAGGATGGGTTGGTTTGATTATTATTCATTTATTTCGAAATTGCATTAAATATGAAAAATTTGGTATTCATTTACTATACAAAACAATGAGTAAAATACCATATGTTTAGGAGTTTGGATTTATTGAATTGTTGATGACTATGAAATATACAATAATGTAATGATTTATGGTTTATTTATGAAATCATTTCTGATTTTGGTGGGTATTTCGAAATTATTTCTGAAATGCTCTAAATTATGATTTAGGGTTTATGCTCTAAAATTATTTTTGTTTTTTGATGAAGCTTTATTCTAAATTTTGGAATGCCCTAAAATTGGATATTAGTTCCTATAATATTTCAACTTAACAATCTTCTAGTGCTTGGTCACTTTTTACTTTTTCTATCACATTTTCAATCAACGTAAGGCCATTTCTTCTAGTGCTAAGTAACTTCTAGCTCATTATTTTTATTTTATAATAAAATAAAGAATTGAAATTTGATTATTAAATTAAGACTTAAACATTTGAACAATGAATTATGTGATTATTTTGCTTAATTGTTTATTATGTACACTTTGAATATATATTGACTTATCTTCAAATTTAAATCATATACTGAAAATATAGAAATTAAAGTTTTTTAGGTTTTTTTTTTTTTTCCTTAATGTGAAATAATTTACTTGTAGAGCTTAAACGTCATTCTTACAAATGATTGCAGATTTTTCCTTTTCATAGTCCTCATTGTTAGATTAGAAGAAGGAAGACAGAAATTTATGAGGCGTAATGGATGAAGTAGGCAAGGCATTCACAAACATTGAAGCTAAATGGCTATCAATTTAGTAAAAATCATATAATACGTCTGATTCACTGAAATAAAATAGATCTATAATGAAATAGTTATTTTGTGAAATGGAATAGAACTAAAATGAAATGAAATAGCTAAAGCAGTAGTTTAATTTAATAAAATAAAAAACAATGGGATTCAAATCCTCGATAAAAGAGATTTAAAACCCTTAAAGTAATTTTTTATTACGCTCAAAATCGGAATAGCTATTTAGTGAATAAGGCACTGAATGGTTATCCCGTGATTTTGTCAAATAAGATCATAATCACTTACTTCGTGAAATAGTCATTTCATAAATCAAACAATCATATTACTGTAATGCGATAAATAAACCGATAATAAAATGTTTATTCCATTAAACTGATCTAGTTGATAGTGATATAGAATAAACATAATTTCTGAAACAAATTGTAATATATAGAATTCAAATTACCATGGTTTGAAACAGATTCTTTTCTTCCGTAACTTAATTGATGCCTAGACTATGGCTCTACAACCAATGATTGCTAAAACAAAACAAAGATTAAAAGATTTTTGTCAAAAATATATTAAAAATAGTTATTTTTTTTTTAAAAGAAAAAGTCGTCCAGTACCTACAGCTTATTAATCTGAATTTGAGTCGAGCAAACCTAGTCAGGGGCAACGGCTGCAAAGTATTCTAAATCCCCTTTTAAAACCAAGAAAAAATTTCTGCAACATATAAGATCACCACTTAAACAGACACAGTTAGAATAAGACAAATTTTACGTAAAACATACAGTCACAGCAACCTGTTTACGAACAAAAACCAATATTCAGATACAATTTGATTAAAAAGGTGGAATAGATTTGGTTTGAAACAAATTATATTCGGAGAAGTTTTGGGATAGATTGGGTTTGAAGCAAAACTTATCATTATATAATAAATTAATAAATATATAATTTTTTCATATAATGAATATGAATTAATTAAAATAAATATTTACTTAAATAACAACAAAAAAAATATTATTCTATATCCTATTATTATTTTTATTAATTTTTTATCATCTATTAATAAAAATATTTTTAGATAAATAGAATTTATATTTTTTTTAATATTAATTTCAAGAAAATAAAATAATCGAAAATTTTTTGTTATATACAAATTTTGATATGATGTCACTAATGATAATTTTCTTTTTTGTTACAATTCATTTCATTATCATCATTTTTTTCGCATCAAAATATAGATCTAACTACTATTTTGTATTTAATCACTATTTTTATTTTTAATCTCATCTGAAATAATTATATATTCCATTTAATGGACCCTGGACGTGTGTTTATTTGTTAATTAATTTCTTAATATTTACAAATATTTGGTGTTTCGTATAGTTGCATTTATGTTAATATTATATTATATAAATTTTGACACGTTCATCTATTTGTATCTTATTCAAATTATTTTTTCTTATTTCTTCATGTTTTAATTATTTTTTTATGTTGTGTAATCATGTTGTATTCAAAATTGCTAAATCTAATGAATAACTATTTAAATAATTCTCAATTTTGAGTTATGTATTCGTATAATGATTATTGTTTTTCTATATTAAATTGAGTGATTTTAGATATATATGTCTCACTTTAGAATTCATCTTCAAGTAGTGATATTCTGCATAAAATTATCATAATAATTTAATTTAAACTCGAAGTTCATTACTCAATTTAAGAGGCTAATTTTTAGCAAGTCCTTTTATTAATTGAGTTAATTAAAAAGCTAAACAATTCTTTTCTTCTCTATTTGTTTATTTAAGGAACCAAGAATAGAAAATGAAAATACAATTCCTTTATTTGTTTATTTCCTTCCTAGCTAATTATTATGGAGGTATCTTCATTTCTATTACTATTTAATCAATGTAGTAAACAATAATTAAAAAAATCAACGAAAATAAATAATTCTTACATTATTTAATTTTTGTAATTAGTATAAAATTATTATATGAATACGACAAATGTCATCCAATTAGGCGTTTAATTCTTTTCTTTTTGCTACTTGCTTTTTTTGTAAACAAAAAAAGGAAATAAAATGCAATTATTTTTATGTACTTTCTGATTATTATGTATATATTTTTATTTTTATAATTATTTAATTAATTTAGTAAAAAATTAATTTAAAAAAATTAATGAAAATAAATATTTATTACATATTTAATATTTTAAAACAAATTATTATATTAATGTTAAAGATATTTAATACTAAATTCTAATATATTTTATTTATATTTTTAAAAATTAAAATTCTAAATGTCTTTGTATTATACGATAGTGTCATATCCTAGTATATTTAAAAAACAAAAATCAAAATCTATAACCCTAGATTAAAAGTACCCTTAAGGATAGCAGGGAGAGAAGGAGGCAGCGACAGCTGCTTTTTTTTTTGCCTTTTTCAATTTTAAATAAATTAAGAAATAGGTTAATATTTGAAAATAATTATAAACATAATAATTATTATTAATAATTATCAATAAAAAATAAAGATTTTTTCTTTTTTGTACTTTTGCAAGGAAAGGCAATAGATAGTATAAAATTAGATATTCGAAACTATTTAATTTATTGTTCAGATTTAGAATTTGTGAATTTAAATATTAGATTTGCTATTTGAAGCTAATTCAGAATGGATAGATATAAACTTTTAGTTGTCCATTACTCAATTTTGTTTTTATTTTGGTTTGAATTGCATCAGATATTTGAATCTATTTTATTCATACATATTTAAGTATTTGAATTTGATATCCATTTATATATTTAATTATTGTTTAATTTTATAATTTATGTTATAAATAATTTAACAAATTCGATTGTTTAACAGATTCTAATATCGAATGGATATTACTTTTTCAATCAATTGTGGATTCAAATAACAAATAAATATTAAATTGATTTAATTTTTTTATAAATCAAATGAATTTCAATACAAATATTCAAAATTTATACATATTCAATTCGCTGTCAAACCTAAAAAATTTATTAATAAATAAAATATATTAGTATCATTATATTAAATAATTTATTTGAAACATGTGCAATAAAGTTTGAAGAAAATTTTAAAAATTACAAAATGAACCTATTTACTAAAAATATTTATTAGCTACTATTATTAGAATAAATAATTATTAATAAATATTTATTAGCTATTATTATTGGAATAAAAAATTTATGCAAAAGAGATTTTATAATTATTTTTTATTCTTTGAGGGAAAAAGTACATTGGACTCCCTTAGTTGAAATCGTGAAATCTCATCGATAAAAAATTGATTTAAATTTTACATTTTTATAATTTTGTCACTTGTTATTTAAAAAAGTGAAATTTATATTTTTTATGTTTTTAATTTAAATTTATTGATATTTTTTATTTAAAATTGATTTAGTAGTAAACTATTTTTATGTGTGAAGAAAATGTAATTTGAATATTTATATTAAAAATATAATTATTTTAATACATAAATATCTATTAAAAATTATTTAAATAAGTAATTACTAATTAATATAATTTAAGAAGTTGAAATATGATTTGTAAAAAATCGATTTAAGTTTTATTTTTGATAAATTTATCCCTTGATTTTTTTTTTTTTTTACAAAAAAGAAATTTTAATTTATAATTTTATGTTTTATTTGAAATTGGTTTAATAAAAGTTTTTTTTTCCTTTGTGAGAAAGATATAATTTGAAATATTTAATTTTCATCTTAAAAATCTAATATATTTAAATATTAAAAATTATCTAAATAAATAATTATTATTATATTAAAAAAATTTAAAATCCCTTGGCGAAGCTAGGGGTATTTTCTGGTAAAAATAAAAGCACACGAAAAATATTTTTAATTTAATTTGTAAAATTTAAATTCTATTATTCTAAGTATCTAATGCTAGGAAATTGGGCCTATTAATAGACCTAATAAAGTTTTTCAAAGCGTAGGTCCGGATCAGTTTAAGCGAAATCAGGCCTATAATGAAACTACCTGTGTCAAGCCCCAAATGATCTAAGCAAATATATGTTTTTTATTATAAACCCTACTTGCCCTTTTTTGTTTTTTTTTTTTTTTAATTTATCATCTCCTCTTCCGCGTTTCAGCGGCAGTACCTAAAGTTGATCCAAAAATGAAGGTAGGAAAGCCTCAATTTGATACGCAAATTTCCATTTTCCTTTTGTTTAAAAAAAAAAAATTAATGATTTTGTTGTTGTGCAGTTTAACATCGCGAATCCGACTACGGGTTGCCAGAAGAAGCTTGAAATTGATGACGATCAGAAGCTGTAAGCTTCAAATTTTATTTTATTTTTTATTTTTAGTTTTATTCTGTTTGGTTGGTGAGAAAGTCGATATAAAAACCGATGAAAGAAAGGAAAACGAAAACAGTTATTAGAAATCTGAAGATTGAATTGTGGGTTACAAATAGCACGGACTTTAGGAGGTTACTTGAGTTTGTGAAATTTCACTTAAATGCCTTTGTCTAATTAAAGAAATTGACAGTCGGGCGTTTTTTGACAAGAGAATCTCCCAGGAGGTTGCTGGAGATGCTTTGGGCGAGGTATGTGGTTAGCTATTTGCTTTCTTAATCTCTTTTTGAGATAATGATTGATCTGCTCGACTTAATAGAAGTTTCCTTTTCCATCTGTTTTGACAGGAATTCAAGGGATATGTTTTCAAGATTATGGGTGGTTGCGACAAGCAAGGATTCCCAATGAAGCAGGGTGTGCTGACTACTGGTCGTGTTCGTCTCTTGCTTCATAGAGGTGAGCTGTCTTCTGAGCATTGTCAAATAGATATTTGCATTATGGACCTGGTACATATAAATATATGGAAGATAATGCTTTACTACGGATTTTCTTTGTCATCAAAGCATCAGCCTTTGATGCTAATATTTTTGTATACACATATTTTGCTCGTATTGTTTAATCATGCATGACTTGATTATTGCCTTACCGTTGCTTGGTGCCGAAGCATTCCGTTAAGTGTTTACCGGTTGGAATGTTGGTTCCTGAGCCTTTATTCATGTTTTCCTCTGCAGACCACAAAGCTGATTAATTTGTATTTATTGGGCAGGTACCCCATGCTTTCGTGGATATGGAAGACGTGATGGAGAACGCAGAAGGAAGTCTGTACGGGGATGCATTGTTAGCCATGATCTGTCTGTTTTGAACTTGGTTATAGTGAAGAAGGGTGAGAATGATTTGCCTGGGCTGACTGACACTGAAAAGCCAAGGATGAGAGGACCAAAGAGGGCATCCAAGATTAGAAAGCTCTTTAACCTTTCCAAGGAAGATGATGTCAGGAAGTATGTCAACACGTACAGGAGGACTTTCACAACAAAATCTGGTAAAGTTGCATGTTCTTCCTTAATTTCTTCTTTAATAAAGATGGCCATAAGATGTAAGAGACTAGGTTTATGCTTTATGTTTCGATAGCTACTCAGGCATTCTCTGGTTATCTCCTTACTGTGAAATGGTCTCTTTAACAAATAATTTATCTTCTACAATATAATACAGTGCTTAATGTGCAGAGTAATAGGTTGAAATTCTGTGAGGGTTCCTTATTTGATAGTCATTATGTTTTCTCCTATGCTGACTGTAATCCATGTGAATGTGCTTAACCATGATTCTAGGTCACTAGCTTCTAACATTTGTTAAAATCGTGTATTTGCATTGCATCTGCATGCCTCACTTGTCTAGCCCATTGTCATAATGTAGCTAAAAGGGGTTTTGTTTTTTTATTTATTCATGCATGGAGCATGCCAGAAGTAGGGTATTGGAGATTGGCTCACGATTAGGATGGGTTTTATAGGTGTTTGGTGAGAGTGCTGATTTCTTTACTGATATTACTTAATGATTAACCATTTTTGCGGTTTGCAGGCAAGAAGGTCAGTAAAGCACCAAAAATCCAAAGGCTGGTAACCCCATTGACCCTCCAGAGGAAGCGTGCTAGAATTGCAGAGAAGAAGAAGAGAATTGCCAAAGCCAAGGCAGAGGCGGCTGAGTACCAGAAGCTGCTTGCCATGAGGTTGAAGGAGCAGCGAGAGCGCCGTAGTGAGAGTTTAGCAAAGAGGAGGTCCAAGCTCTCTGCTGCTTCTAAGCCTTCTGTCGCGGCTTAGATTGTGTTTGAAGTTTTGATAAATAAAGGATCTTGTAGGTTCTCACTATTCGGTTTTCGTAGCTTTATATGCTGTGATAATTTTACTTAGTATTGAATGTTGGAGTGTATGTTATTTTGAATTCTGAGAGTTGGTTTAGGCTTTTTGTGCATGTTTTTATTCTATGTACACTATGTTAGTTGATGTGGCCCAGTGTCACTTCACTTCCCTTCACTTGCCTTGCCTTGCCTTGCCTTACCTTGTGAATGGAGCTTGATCCTTTGGCTTGGGAAATCAATCTAGTTGTTTAAATTATTATAGCCTAATAAATAATAATAGTTGCCTTTAAAGGTGGGGCTGAACAGAATGATTTGCGGTAGTAGGAGGGAAAATGATGAAAGAGAAAGGTAGAATTTATTATGGCATGTAGATGTTTGTTTCCTTGAACTGGCAGTTGGAAAAATGGTGCTGGTCAGGCAGGAGTTCGTTTTCAAGCATCATTGGAAAAACCGGCCCGATCAGTTGAACTTTAATCTGGAATTGGTACTTAGTGAGGTCCGAGATGCTATAGAAACCGGGAAAACGAAAAACCGGCCCGATCAGTTGAACTTTAATCTGGAATTGGTACTTAGTGAGGTCCGAGATGTTATAGAACCCGGGAAAACGATTGAACCGGTTAAAAAACTGGGAAAAAACCAAAAAAAAAATCCGATCTAAGTTTATTTTTAGTATTTTTTTTCACAAAAATATTTATACAATAAGTTTTGGGTCTTTAACTTGTTAGATTGATAGTAAAGATTATGCTATTTAATTAAATATATATTTTTATTAAATGTTTATTATATTTAATATTTATTTGATGTTAAAATTTTTTAATTTATATTTATTTTTTAAAATTAAATAATTTGATTCAATCAATCTAATTCATCGGATCGAATTAAAAGTTTGATTTTTTATTTAATTTTTTAAAATTGTTTTCAAGTTCAACGGTGGATTTAGAAAATTTTTTTGTTCAATTTCAGATTTTACTAGATTCCAAGGGGCTTCTCTTCATTCACTCAAGCCCTCAGCCCAAAGGAGTCCTTTAGTGTGCCTGTTGGTAGCACCTTCTGTGGTTTGAATGATTGCTCCGGTTTGCACAAACGTTAGGAGGTCAAATCACGTGGCCCGGGCTTCTGCTGTATGTGGAGAGCTTTTGGTAAGTTTCTTCCGGTGAGTTCTTCGTAGCAACCGATTATGCCATTTACTATATTTAAGTTTATATATATATATATATATATATAAATAATTATAAAAAATTATTACAATTATATAAATATATTATAAATTATATAATTTTTTGATAAAAAATTATCCATAAATATTATAGTTATATAAATTATATTATCTTTTATATAAATTATTATGATTGATAATAAAAATTTGTATTATATATTTATATTATAATTACACGTATATATTATTTATTTACATAAATTATGATAAAATAAAATAAAAATTGTAATAAAAATTTATTATACTTACATAAAACTTTTGCAAGTTAAAAAAATATATTACTAATAGATAATAAAATATAGTATTACATAAAATATTATAGTTACATAAATTATATTAGCCAATTACATAAGTTTATCATTATAGGTAATAAAAATAAGTGTATTACACATTTTTCTTACAGTTATATATATATATATATTAAATCTTACATAAATTATGATAAAAGATAATAAAAATTGTAAATCATAAATTTATTATAATTACATAAAATTGTTATAAGTTACATAAATATATTACTAATAGGTAATAGAAAGTAGCATTACATAAAATACAAAATTTACAAATTATATTATCTATTACATAGGTTTATTATCTTATGTAAAAAAAATGTATTACACATTTTTTTATAATTACACATACACATTGTAATTTACATAAATTATTAGAATTTAGGTAATGTCCGTATGTAATATTAGTTATGGATAATATATTTCTGTAAAAAAATCTTTGGAAGTAATTTTTATACGTAACAAATTATAAAGATTACGGGATAACATACAAACATTATACACTTACATAAAATATTACCAAAACTATAATGCATTTATGTAAAAGTTTATATCAAGAAAATTAAATATAAATTTTAGAAAATCATTTTTTATTTTTTATTAAAAATATTATATAAGTAGGAAATTAATTTTTTAGTAATTTTTGAATATAAAAAAATTTATATTTTTTATTTTACCAATATATTTTTTATTATTAGTAATAGATATATTAAATTAATAAACAGTTAATTTTATAATAAAATTTTTACTTTTTTTATTAGTTAAAAAAATTACTATTAAAGATTATCGAAATTACATATAAATATTAAAATTTACATAAATCATTAAAGTATAGGTAATGTTTATATATAATACGTATTATGAGTAATGTATTTTTTTATCAAATTATATTATATTTGTATATTTACATATACAAATATAAATATATGTAATGAGAATATATTTTTATGCGCATATATATTTTATAGACAAAAAATTAGATACCGATAAATTTAAAATTATACATAAAAAAATATTAATAATAATATGTACCAGCGTCAAGAGAAGAAATTATATCGACTATATTACAATGCTAATTATTTTAATGTAAACCATATCTGAATTGAAGGCAATGTAACTTAATGCTCGATCCCATAAGGGATGAGGGATGAAGACACTTTTTTTTTTAAATTACAAAATAGGCTCCACAAATAAAATTATAATTTATTGTGATTATCAAAAATAATTATTGACAAGGACACATTTTTAATTTTTATAACCAGAGATGACGATAGATAGTAAAAAAAAATTGATATCCAATATTGTCTGATCCTTTTTTTTATGGATTTGGATATTACATATTTGAATATTATATTCATTATTCATAGTAGATTTGAAGTAGATTTAGATATGAACTATTAGATATTCATTATCCGAATATGTTTTGGCTTTTGTTCGGATAGTATCGATAGCCAAATTTGTTATTCAAATCCATTTTCTTTTTATGGATAATGGATTAAAATATTTGACATTATCTAATATCTATTTAAATATTTAATTATTATTCAATTTTATAATTTTTAATTTTTCAAAAAATTTAACAAATTCAAATATTTAGGGAATTTAGATTTTGAAAAATATTATTTTTTGAATCAAATGCATATTAGTGAGCAAAAATTTTAAAGAAATTATAGAATTATTAATAAATCAAAATTATTTCTTATTTATTATCATTATCATAAATAATTATTAATAAAGAAATAAAATAATTTTTCTTGCAAAACGTTTGTGAGATAAAAAACTTATTATCTACTATTATTACACTAAATAATTATTAATAGGAAAATAAAAAATGTGAAAGAGGATTTTGTAATTATTTTTTATCCTTAGAGAATTAAAAAAGAAATACTAGAGTGAGTAATTGATCGGTTTGAATTCCACAACCGAAAAAAGTAAAATTTGATTGGTAAAAGAAATGGACTTAAGTTTTATTTTTTTCACGAATTTGTCATTTGATTTTAAGAAAAGTTATTTTATAATTTTATATTTTTATTCAAAATTGTTAGCTCAAGGAAAAGATTGAACCAAGAGGGAGTGAATTGGTTCTTACAAAAGAACTTGATAAATTTGAAGTAAATTGAAAATAAAAATAAGTTAAGGGTAAGAAAAACAAATAATCAATGTATAGAGGTTCGGTCCTTGAACTTGGCACCTACTTCTTCTCTTCTTGGTACTTTCTTACTAAGGCGATTTCCACAATTCACTAAACAAATTGTTACCTTTAAGGCTAAGATATAACCTTACACTACTATCTTTTAGGGCTTAGATAGAACCTTTCAATCCCTTTGAGAATTCTATCCCAAATTCTCAAATATTTTCACTCACTTTCACACAAACCTTTTTGTAGTATTAATGAAGTATTTTGCAAATAGATTGAACCTCTAGTAGGTAGATGTTTGCTGGATTTTAAGTACAAGGTGAATGAGATACAAATAGACTTTAAAAAGTATAAATTTGATACAAATAAAAATGAAGAATTCAAAGATCGTTGAGCTTTTGTTGTTCAATGCTTCAATGATTTTTGTATCTCTGCATCTTTAGCTGTTGGGAACCTCTATTTATAGCTTAAAATTGATTCATAGATGTTGGGCATTTAATGTGGTGGTTGGAGAGCCATGGTAGCCTTCATAGATGCTTGTTTCCATTTAGACCCGCGCTATAGTATTGATACAATACCAATAGTATCGATACAGGAATAAAAAAAGTGACCGTTACAGCTTGTTATATCGATACATGGAACTAAGTATCTATACCAAGCAAGCTGTATCGATACAGACACACTTGTATCAATATATTTGAGGGTTTTAACCAAACCTTAGTTACTGCCAGGCCTTGTATCGATACATATGGGGTGAGTATCGATACTCACTGCAATGTATCGATACATGCTTAAGAGTATCGACTCAAATGAGGGTTTTAAGCATAGTATCAACACATTTGTTCTTTGTATCGATACATACCTTCAAGATCCTTTGTAAAATGATTTTTCTTGACTCAAACATATCTAAAAAATATTCTAAGTATAAATATACATTTTGGAACAAATATTTTTTTGATAAAATACAAATTTAGCACTTTTCAAAATGTTTTTCAATTTTAACACAAATACCAAGTTGAGTATAAATTAATTTAGCTTAAGTTATTTGTTATATCAAAACTGAATTCAAAGTTAACAATCTCGCCCTTGTTGATATAACAAAACTTAAGATAAATTTGCTTATTTTAAAAAAAAAAATTCCCCTTCAATAAAGCAACTGTTTTCAAATGTTTTTATTTGAGTAAATCGAGTCCTTTAAAGCTATAATATTTCAAATTGATAATATTGCCCAAGATTAAAAATCAAGCTACATCATGTAAACTAATGTTCAATATCAGCATGTTATTTGGGTTCTAACATGATAATATAATCATGATAAAGTGCATAATAAATTCATGGAAGATATATATAGCAAGACATTGCAAATTTATGACATTTCTCCCCCTTTTTGTTATATCAAAACACATTAAAATTCATGCAAATTCAAAGTAATAGATAAAATGCAAGCAAAGATAATGCATTAAAGAGATAAAGTCAACAAAACAACCAAAGTCAACAAGATAACAAAAAGAAGTTCAAACGAATCCTCAAAGAAAAACTTAAATGTCATCCTAAAATAAACCTAAGATAACTAAGGTTTATCGGCTGGAGGATGTAGGCGGATGGATTAGCAGGCGGCGGTTCATGATGAAAGGCCGCAGGAAAGCTATGGAAATGCTCCATCAACACCTGATGACTATCCTTGAGAGTAGAAAGGTGAGCATCAATGGAATCAAATTGGTGATCCCAAGAGTCAAGGTGTCGCTCCTATGTGTCAAAACACCCTATGATGGAATTATACATATGCTGGAGATCCATGGGCGCGGATGATGAGGTAGCGGGAGCCGAAGATAGAAGAGGCTCATCATGCTCCATATCATCATCATGGGAGCAGGAACATTTGGTTGCTCAAGCGGTGGTTGTCGATGAGCCTTGGGAACAAAGTCGGTGCCTTGACTTTTATACTCGACGAGCCCTATGGATTTATGCCCAATATAACAGTAAGTGGATACCATAATCCCAAGGTCGCAAGAAAGATCAAGACCTTGAGTGTCAAAGTAGTAGCTCAAGGCCATGCCATGGAAGAGGCTATGACAACCAAGAACGCAAAGAACAAGGTTCGCGAAAATGAAATGGGCTAAGTTTGGACGATTCCCAATTTGAATCATATGAAGCCACCAATAGTCCATGTCGTTAATTAAAGTATGTTTGGTACCGTATGGATGAAGCACATATGAAATGATAAGAAGGAGTAAGCGATCAACCGGAGGAAGAAGCGTGGCTTTGTTGTTCGGGGTACGCAAGGTAGCGAGAGCTGAACCTTCATGGATTATGCCTTTATTCAGGAAACCAAAGGCAGACGCAAGAGAAAGAAATTTGGTCCATTTGAAGGTATAAAAAATCTGAAGGTAGGGATAAGTAATAGACCAGAGAAATGGGAAGTCGAAGACTCAACATTGTTGGATGGGCATACAGGCATAGATGGTGGTGAACAGCTCATAAGCCCATGCATCGTGGAAACATAGGTCAAAGAATGATTGTGTTTGGGTTGAAGGTGGTTGACGAACGGTAGAGGTGAAAACACGGGTGACAAGTCCTTGACGGCGGGCAGTTTGTTTGGTCTTTGGAGGTATGGTAGTGTTTGAAGATTGGTTGAGGAATTTTGTTGAGCAGGTGGTGGCACGGTAGAATTGGATGGTGGTTCAGACAAATGGAAGAGCGGATTAATGTTAGTGAAGTGTTTGATGTGATTTAGTGGGTTTCAGATGAGGTGGGATTGGGTTTTGATGATGTTTGTCGATGGTGGTCATGGAACAAGTCGAGTGGAAGAAAATGGGTAAAGTGCTAAGGTGGGGAAAATGGTCGAGAACGTTGTGGGCGGTAAGTTTTGGTGGTAAATGGTATAGTGTATTGAGTAAATCTGCAACCAATCTCAACAAAGGAGTGGGAAAAGACCGAGGAATGAAAAAATAGTCAAAAATTTGTGAAGAAATTTGGATAAATTTGATGGAATTTGAAAGAAAAATGGTGAGGGTTAGGGTGATGGAAGGTTTCGAATTAGTGATGTTTTGGATGGTAATTAGTTGATTTTCAAATGGATTTGGTGAAGTGTGATGAAGTTAATCGGTTTATGGATTAAGGATTGTGAGAAAAATGTAAGGATAGTGAGTTTTAATGATTGATGTTTGAGTGAGGGAGAGGATGCTAGGGGTGAGGATGAATAGTGCTCGATACAATGAGTTTTTCACGCGCGAGGAGTCCTAAATTAACAGTGAGTATCGATATAGAAGAGGCAGTATCGATACAAAGAACATTGTTGGGTTTTGTATCAATACAAGGAACTTGGTCTCGAGACATAGAACAAGTTGATCTGTATCAACACAGGCTAGAGAGTATCGATACTTAGAGGTAGATATCGATATAATGAACAGTTGTGGGTCTGTATCGATACCTTGAAACTGGTCTTGATATAGGGAAGAAGAAAGTGCTGGTATCGACACGTATAGCCTAGTATTGGGTCATTTCAATTAAGATGGTATCAAGTTGGGCATTTTTTATCTAATTGTTCTTTGAAAAGCATTTGAAAATACAACTTGAACTAAAATTCTCACATCAAAATCATTTAGCATGAACAATTCAAAATTTAACCAAGAAACAACAAAATTATCCAAGAATAAAAAATCCATACAAGTGCACATCATCAAACAAGTAAGTGAGCAAAGCTAGCTTCTCAAACTAAGCATAATGCAAACAATATTGAGGCAAAGTATCAGGATTGGATCAAATTATGAATTTATGGTGCATTCATTAAGCCAATTTCTCTTCTAATTGTGCAAAATCTATCCTTGTCAAGTGGTTTAGTGAAAATATCAACTAGTTGATGCAATGTATCAATGAATTCAAGCACTATATCACCTTTTTGCACATGATCTCTAATGAAGTGATGTCAAATTTTTATGTGCTTGGATCTAGAGTGTTGAATTAGAGTTTTGGTGAGACAAATGGCATAGTATTGTCACATTTAATTGGAATATATCCATGGTAATGCCAAAATCCTCCATTTGTTGTTTTATCTATAAAATTTGGGCACAACAACTTCTTGCGGAGGATATGAATTCTACTTCGATTGTGGATAAAGCAACACTATTTTATTTCTTGGAAAACCATGATATAAGTATATTTCCAAGAAATTGACAAGTATCAGAAGTGCTTTTCCTATCAATTTTACATCCACCAAAATTCGCATTGGAATAAGCATGTAAGACAAGAGATGATTCTTTTGGGTACATAAGCCTAGATTGGAAGTGTCTCTATGATATCTAAAGATTCTTTTCACGGCAACTAGATGTGACTCCCTAGGTAATGATTGGTATCTAGTACATAAGCATACACTAAACATTATGTCGGGTCTACTTACGGTAAGATATAGCTATGAACCTATCATAGACCTATAAAGTTTAGAGTCAACAATTTTTTCTCTTTCATCCTTTTCAAGCTTTGTTGAAGTACTCATAGGTGTGGAACAACGCTTTGCTTCATCCATTTTGAACCTTGTGAGCAATTTCTTGGTGTACTTTGCTTGATTGATGAAGATGACATCTTTTGTTTGTTTAATTTATAGTCCCAAGAAGAATGTTAGCTCTCCCATCATGCTCATCTCAAACTCACCTTGCATTAACTTAGAAAATTCTTGACAAAAAGATTCATTAGTAGCACCAAAGATAATATCATCAACATAAACTTGAATCACTAAAATGTCCTTGTTTTTTACTTTTATAAAAAAAGTTTTGTCAACATTGCCTCTATTAAAACCTTTTTCAATTAAAAATTTTGAGAGCCTCTCATACCATGCCCTAGGTGCTTGCCTTAGTCCATACAAAGCATTTAAAAGTTTAAAAACATGATCAGGATGATGAGGATTTTCAAAACCGGGAGGTTGCTTAACATAAACTTCCTCATTAATGAAACCATTTAAAAAGGCACTTTTGACATCCATTTGATACAACTTAAAATTGTTAAAGCATGCAAAGGCACGTATTCTAGTGGCCTCTAGTCTAGCTACAGGGGCATAAGTTTCATCATAATCAATTCCTTCTTCTTGACTATATCCTTTAGCTACTAATCTAGCCTTATTTCCAACTATTGTTCCATTTTCATCAAGTTTGTTCCTAGAAACCCATTTAGTACCTATGATGGGATACTTACTAGGTCTTTCCACTAAATTCCAAACTTTGCTCCTCTCAAATTGGTTTAACTCCTCTTGCATAGCCATGATCCAACTATTATTCTTTAGAGCCTTATCTAAATTCTTAGGTTCAATTTGTGAAAGAAAAGCTACATAATTACATGTATTTCTAAAAGATGATCAAGTCCTTACCTCTTACATAGGATCACTAATTATCTCACCTTCTTTGACATAAGTCAACTTTTAGGATGATTTTTTTCCCTTTCTACTTGAGTTGGCTCTTGTAATTCTTCCTCTTTTAGAGCTTCTTGATTTTATATTGCTTGTCCTTGCTCCTTATGTGATGCTTGTTCTTGGTAAATCTCTACATCATCATTATCAAGAGACACATTTCTCAAAGTTGAGTTACCTTCATCAAATATAACATGTATTGACTCTCTAACAACCAAGGTTCTCTTATTAAACACTCTATAAGTTTTGAAATTTGTTGAATAACCAAGAAAAATTCCTTCATTACTTTTTGCATCAAATTTACCAAGATTATCCTTTCCATTATTTAGTACAAAACATTTGCATCCAAAAGGATGAAAAT
>JBBYHK010475749.1:5517-18956 GCA_038382065.1 Adansonia grandidieri | reverse complement strand
TAAAATTAGACAACTCACACATTTAAATCATTCAATTTTTAAATTGAGTTGTTAATAACTAAGTACTATAAATATATTTCATGGAATTTTATGCTAGAAATATGTACAAGTTTTATGTGAACTCAAAAAATTTTTTTCTTAAAATAAAGGAATTTTAGGATTTGAAAATTGTTTAATGTACACTCAAAAAGGTAGAAAGGGTCTTTTAGTGAGCTTCAACTTTTCCCTTATTTTATGGTTTGAAAGTTATATGTCTAATTGAATTTTGAGTGATTAAAGACAATAAGATTCTCTTAATTTAATCCCTACTTCCAATGAAAGTAGTGAGAGCAATGAAATTAAAAGACAGATCACAAGAGTAGATCTATCCAATTATTGGATAGAGCTTTGAGCAGATAAATTTTTTTTGCTAATTAAATTTGAAGTAATCCATTTTAATTCGATCTATGAATAATTTTTATTTATTAAAAAAATTGAATCATATCTTAAATTATAAATAAATTTTTTATTATTTGAACTTTGATCCGATTCAATCTAACCATTACCAACCTAAAAAAAAAATGGAGAAAAAAACAATTTGATCAACAAAAATAGTGCGTGGTGAGGTGGGCTTGAACGCAAGAAAACTAAACTTATTCAGAAGTTAGACTATAGGGCAAGGACTTTGTGCATTGGCATTGGTAACTAAACTAAGCAGCGGACTAACCTGACTCGAGCTTTCGTAAGGGGATGAGGAAAAATCCGATCACGACCTTCACTATAGACAAGTATAGTGAAAGCTAACAAATAGTTTGTTTTATTGAGCAAAGCAAAGCATCTCTAACAAAGAAAAGTTTTTTCAAGGGATACTCTAAAGAATGAAAGAATCCGAGAAAAAAAAAATTGGGTAATTAGTAACCATCCAAAAAACCTTTATCCTTATTTCCTGGCTGACAGACACTAAAAAATATGTTTCACATTGTCATGTTTTACTCATGAAAAGGAATACATTTGAATTCCAACTAAAAACCAAATTTGATTCAATTCTACATTGCTTGGATATGGGGAATTTGCTTTTAAAAACTTTCAGAAAAAATAGAATAAATTCAAGCATAATCTGAGAATATCCTTAATCATATTATAATATATATATATAACACTTCTATTATGAAATCATGTAACAAACGGCTGATTGAGAATTATTAGATTTAGATTTGGTTATAGATCGAATCTTGATTTAAAATTTTTTTTAAAATTTTTTATTCAGGTTTGGTTTTAGCTCGATTTAATTAGTTCGTAAGTCGGTTTTACTATTTTTTAAAATATATACATTAAAATATTATTTTTAATATTAATATTTATATAGTTTATAATTAAATTTAAATAAAAATTATTCTTTATTATATGGAGAATGATTTGGGTCAAACCGAGTTGGTCTAAATTATAAAACCTTATACTCAGACCCGATCCAATATAAGTCAGACTAAGTGAGCTGCTTGAGTTATGAACAAGTTTAGTTAGTAGTAACTAGATGAGTTTACTCTTTTTTTTTTTCTCTTTTAGGTAAATATAATGGTTTGCTAACAATAATTTGGAGTGGTCTTTTTTTAAAAAAAATTAAAATTAGTTCATAATCTAAGGATAAGAAAAAGAGTTGTAAGTATAAGATTAAAAATTTCAAATCTTAAATCTACTAAAAGTTATTTTTTTTTTTACAAAAAAATCGTAGCATGAGAATAAGAGTTTATTTTTTAGTAATTTAGGAATGTCATTTTTTTTTATCTTGCTAACAATAATTTGGAGTGGTCTTTAGAAAAAAAAAAGACTTAAAATTATGTTATAATCTAAGGATAAGAGAAAAGTTTATAAATGTAAGATTCAAAATTTCGAATCTCAAATCTAGTGAATGTTATCTTTTTACACAAAGAAATTTTAATCTAAGAATCAAAGTTTTTTTTTAATAATTTCGGAATAAGGAGAGGATGCTTGGAATTGAACTCAAGCTTACATGTCAATTCCAACGCATTCTTAATCACTAGGCCAAAAAGCAATTGGCATCTATGAGTAAGAGTTACAGATGTTAAAATTTGAACTAAAACCTATTGAATATCAACTTTTAAAAATAACTGTATAAATTAATTTAATTAAATTTTAAATTTAATAAATAATATATTTTTAAAATAATTATACAAACCGACTTTATCAAGACACTTGATTCAATTTGGAGAGTGGTCTATGGTAAATCTACAAAATGAGTATAGGTAGGCAACTAAAGTAAAGAGCTGCATGCCGATAGTATTACTCAATCATTTTTTTACCCAAACTTATTATTCGTTAAAAATGCTTATAGAGTTTGATATTTGGCACACTTATATCCACCAAGAAAAACAATATTTAAGTTTGTTTAAGTATACTCTTAAAAAAAGCAATTACATATTTTTAAATAGAATTAGTCTTAAACTGTAAAATAAATAAAAATAAATGGGTTAAAACCAAAAAAGAGTTTGATATTTGGCAACAAAAACTTTAGTATTCTTGCATTTTTCAGCAACCAAAAACTTGTACAACTGCATATTTTTATTGGGTATTCTTTCCATGAAAATTTTGGCAACCAAGATTCACAATTTGCAGTTACTTTCCTTTTTTGTACAATAATCAAATTTTAATCGATAATTTTCCTTTTTTGTAAAAAAATTCATAATTTAATGATAAAAAAATATTATAAATATTAAATATTAAATTTAATAAATATTATTTTTAAAAATAATTAAACGAATAAGTTAAATTAAATTTCAGATTCAATAAAAATATTTTTTTATCAGCTGTATTAACTTCCATGGGTATAATTCTTTTAATATTTTTTTTACTTGGACTTTTGATAGATCTTTCACCACCACTCATCTCCTGCCATTGATCATATATATATATATATATATATATATATATATCATCTTTATTCACATAAAAATCTAGCTAGGGTATAGTGCTTCATCCAGCATGAGTAAAATGAAAGAAACGTTGCCGGTGATTTGCAAATACAATTTTATATGTTCCACGTTTCTACGTGAAATATTCGAATTTAAATATAAATATAATTTAAATAAAATTTTTTTAATTAAGTATATTTATATTAAATATATAGTTATATCTAAATTCAAATTGAATCTAAAAAATAATTTAAATACCTCATTTAAGAGTTATTTTATTTTATTTTTTTTTGGAACAAGACACTCAAATTCCTTACCTAAAACCATTAAAACTTCTGTCCCAAAAGCATCTTTCACCTGATGATAAGTTTTTATTGTTTCATGGCATTTTGTGACCCTTCTTCTTCACGAGGGTATCTTTTGTCCCCCCCATTATTATTGTTTGCTATTTCCATTTAAAAAAAAAAAATTGGCCTTTTTCTTGATGGAAGCTTTGTAAATAATGAAAAGATATTGTAAAAAATTTAATAATTTTATATATATATATATATTTTTACATATTAAAATTATATTTAAAATATTATATAAATTTTAATATATTCATATATTAATATTATATTAATTATTTTTTGTGACATATTATATTTTTAATATTTTATTTTAATAATTTTTAATATTAATTTATATCATATAATTATATTATATATAAAATTATCAAATATGCTTTCAAAAAGGTACTGTTGAGTGGCATCATTATTTGTGCTTTCTCCTTGATAGAAATCCACTTACCCCTAGCCCTTTCCCTAACATCAATCATTTATTTTCTTGTTGAATTTCCATTTTCACATCTCTATGTACCTAACCCTCACCCATTTTTTATTTCACTTTATAATTTAGACGTTATAATTATATTTAAAATATTATATATCTATATATTTTATTATTTTAATATTTTGTATAATATAATTTTAATATATTTATATATTTATTTACGTTTGTGTTATTTTTTATACTATATCGATTTTTATTTTTTTTATATCAAATTCTTTCACCAGATTTCTACTCTAAGAAAGAATGGGAATATTGGGTTACTTGTTTTTATTTCCATGATTCAATTTCATCCAAGTTTTATATGCTTTGCTAGAAAATCAAAGCAGTGATAGTTGATTCCCACATATATATATGTATATATATATATATCTTAACATAATCTCAAATTATATCTTTGGAGTATTTGTCAGCAAAACTCTTTATTTTATTTTATTTAAATTTAATTATAAAAAATTATAAATATTAATATAAAAATAATTTTTAATATATTAATATATTTTAAATAATAAAATATACTTTTCAAACGATATAAACAAGTCCAATACAAGAAGAGTAGGTATCGGAACAAACGAAAGCTAGTAATATTTAATTTTTAAGGGCATAAAACTAGACACTGCAACATTGAAAAAACTAAAATTGCAAATCAAATCTTTGGATCACCCATTTTATTCGTAAGATAATGTGAATTGGAGTATTTAATTATTAAAAAATAAATTAAATAATAAATATATAAATTTTATTATATTATAATTATATTTATAATATTTTATATTTTTATAAATTTTAATAGATTAATAATTTAAATATTTACATTATATTAAATTTTATATTATATTTTAATTAATTTTTTTCATGTTCCGTCTAATATTAGGACGGTTTTAAGCTCACTAAGTCCGCACACAATTTCCAGCACAAATGAATTTGGCGTGAACTCCAGCTGTACACTAACATGTTGGAACGATGAATTCTGAATACAATTTACATGGTTTTGGCTGAACTTTTTAAGATAACCTAATATATTATTTATAGCAATAAAATTATATTAAATTTAATTAACGATAATTTTATTCATTATTTATAATTTTTAAAATATTATTTTTAAAATACTCATTAGCAAAATTTAAATTAATAAACCTTATTTCATGTTTATGTTCCAAGTTCCAAAGAGGTAGTTTAGACATAAATGCTTGCTAATCTTCTTCCATGTCCCTCCTACTTGACATGGAAACTGAAGTGTTGATGATCTGTCGAGGAGATCCAAAGGCCGGTTTCTTTCGAGACATTGCACAAAGCCGAGGGAGTTTTCAAGTGGACTTACAAGGATGGAATAAGGTTAAAGAACGTCGAAGGTGAGCTTCTGGCCTGCACTTCGATGCTCAATTCAATGTGTGAAGACAAGGAAGGAGATTGAGAATGCATAGAGAGAAAGAAGGCATCCAAAGAACTCAACAGGCTTAACATAAAGAAATAAATCATTTTTTGTCGGCATGAACAAGACTGTAGTTTAGAACTAAAAAAATAAAAAAGATTATAAATGCTGGATTCGGATCTCGAACTTAGATATTTTATTTTAAAAATAATTACGTGAATCAATTAAATTGAACACGAAATTCAAAAATTTCTTTGTTGTAGCAAGATACTTCACTTTGATCACACAATCTTGATGACAAACTAAAGAGATGCGAACACAAAAGAATATTGCCAACACCCATTGTTTAATAACACACTGGTTTCGAGTTCCGACAATTTGCTTAAAATCCAACCAGTTGGATTAGCACAAAATACACCAATGCACATTTCGAAAACACGAAGTGTTGCTGCAAAACGATCTAGCAGGCTATTAAAATTCTTTTGACCTTGTTGGGTCCCCTGTAAAGCAGAATGAATAAACAAATCAGCTTTATAGGATTCCCACGTCTCATTCTACTTTCTGTATAAAAATCCATTTAGATCGATTGATTGATTAGATTAATTGAATGAAGGCTTATTTGGCCTGACAACTATTTAAAAATCAAACGAAAGTTAAATCGGTAAAATATTTGAATCAATAGATAAAAATTAATATTTTTTATATTTTTTAAAATTTTATTGATAATTAATAAGATTTAAACTTTAAATATTTTAATTTTATATTAAAGATCATACTATTAAATCAAATGTATATATTTTTTATTAATTATCAATTTTATTTAATTTTTATTTTAAATTAAACTTAATAGTGTTTAAACATTAAAAAAAAAATTATTAAACTGCCTGATCCAATCGATTGAGAATCAGTTAGACCAAAATCAAAGGTCTGAAAGCTGTTTAACCTTTTATTTGAATTTTTTTTTAACCCTGCCGGTGCCCTCCTATTCAGATCATCTAAAGAAGGTAAACCCACCGAAAAACCTTTAACTCCTACTAACCCTACCCCCCCAAAGTCGCACCCAAGGCAAAGAGAATAAAAAAGCACGCAAAGAGAAAGCTTCTGATAAACCCAGACGAAGGAAAATGGTGTGGGGATAAAACAATGGGGCATTTGACTAAAAAAAAGAAGTATATGATATCATTGAGGGGTAAAACTAGAATACTTTCTCAAAAAATGATTCTTCCCTTGGTAGGACCTGTTAGAAAGTAAACATTTAACAGAAGACATAGATAACACTAACTTCGTCTCCGCGCAAAATTGTCCATTTCTTATGGACACATGTTATATTTAGAAATTGTGATAATTAAATGTGTTAGAATTTGGTGTCGCTTTTGTATATACTTATATCATAAAGAGGTTATTATTTTAAACAGTAAAAGGTACAATCATGGGTGCTCAAAATAAATAATACTTTTGATGTATGTAAGATAATATCAAATCTTGACATATAAGTTACGAAAAAAAATTTTTAAAACTCGATTATTATATAAGTACAAGTCATTGCTATATTTTTGGTGGAATAAGTGGTCAATAGCTTGAGAATAGAAAAGTCATTGAAGGAGTCCACCTTGAAAAGAATCTTTGAGCTTATCCTCACAAACAATCTCCTTTTTTTATTATCAAGACGGACCTAAATCAAACTAAACAACAAACATTAATCCAAATATCTTTAGGATAGGCCACAAGAACTAAGACGTGTGTATACGAATATTTCTCCTACAAATCATTCAAATCCACCATCATCCTCTCTTTAAATTTTAATAGTTTCGCACCATTATTTATCACCATAAATTAATATTATTTGAATTTAAATGTAAGTGACGAATATAAATATATATCTAATATAAATATATTAAATTTTTTAAGTTTTTTTTATATATTTGAAGGGTTATATTTTTATATCAATATAAAAAAATTTGTCGAATATTGATATTTAAAAAAAAAAATAAAAGTGAAATAACATGGCCTCAAACCTTATCTTTTTTACTTTTTATTTCCCTTCCAACCCTTTACCCCGTGCAACCAGAAATTATAAACATTTACTTACAAATGCTTGCTATGAACGAATTCAAGTCTTTCAATGAATAAAACCCAAAGGAAAATATAAGCACTTAAAGCTAACATACTTAACCGTCAACCTCGAGGTATCTATGTTAAATTTGATACAAAGTTTCATCTTTTTATTTTTTTAAGTATTTATGTCCATCACATATTTTGACATGAATAGAGAGATATAATTTTCAAAATATACAAAAAAAACTTTAGAATGCTATGAGCAACGTAGACATAGAGGGCATGGTGAACCACTGTAAAGGTCAGGGGAAGGCCCTGATGTATGCGACTGCAAGTTAGAAAAAATAAAGAATCACGGTCGTAGAGTTCAATATGTAACTAACATGTATTGGCAAAAAAGCTTAATTTTAATTTCAGTATTTATAACTCTTCTTTTATTTTAGATTACGACCTCTTGTATATAAAAAATAAATAAGGGAAAATGCACTCATAGTGGATGAATTTAAAGTTTGTCTAAAGACAATATCATCTTCTGCACTTAAATCAGCCGGATATGTATGGTCAGAGGCTTTATTGATTTGAAACATATTGATAGAACTTATGCTGAAAATGGCATGGATTTCGCTCCTTCTTCGGGTATTGCAAATTGTTCCCCCTGGTATATAACCGAAGTTTTTTTTCGTAGAAGCATTCTAAAGGACAAAACAAAAGTCAAATTAAGGGTCTTCCAACAACACCAAAATGAAGAAGTACTAGAACTAAGGGGCAAAAAGAACTATTAGCCTTACCTCAGTTCTAGGCGGGCTCTCTCACCTTTGTTACTTTAATTTGAGTGTAAATATTAGATAAGATATACATTCGATATAAATATATTTAATTTTTTTTTAAGTTTTTGATTTTTTTATATATTTTAAGGATCTTCAAATAATCATATCCGAATATATTTTGATATAAATACTTAGAAAAATTTAAGAGCTAATCTCCCACTATTATAGTAATCTCCCACTACTTTAAATCTATTCTTATACAACTGATGAATTGGTTATTGAAAGCCAGTTATAACCGACAAGAAAAACCCAAATCAACAATCTTTTCTTAGTTCATTCTTCAAAGAAAAACAAATTACTGGACTAAAACAAATGAAACTTTAGAAATCTTTCCCCTTTTAAAGTTAAGAGTAAAAACAGTTCAATAAAAAAAATAGAAAAAAAGAATCTGCCTTGGTTTTTTGGCTTCCCTCTCCCTTGATTTGATCTTCTTCTTCTTGAAGCTTGGTGCTTTCGGATTCTATGGTCCTGTTCTTCTTTTTCGTTTGTTGGGTCCTTGGGGTAATAGCTTCAAATGTGTAAAGAGCTTGGATTTTGACAACTATGGCTATCAACCATTGATTTGGGCCGAGACCCTAATCCATCCATTGATTGGCCTGCTAGAATCAATAAAAAAAAATCAGTTTTCCCACTCTAAAACAAGATAATATGTTTCAAAACATGATTAATTAATACATTAAATTTTCAAATAACTAATTTTTTTATACTTTATGTTTATGAAATTGATAAATTTATCAGTACTTTAACGCACTCTTAATCACTAGGCCAATAGCATGATAACTTTAATGTTTTAATCACTTTTGGCTCATAAATACCGATTAATGTTATACCTCAAGCATTGTATAGTATGTTAGCCAGATTATCATTATTAAATCACAGATATCGCAGTCAACCATGTGTTATGTCTCACACTGATTTTGATATATATTAATACATATACATATCAAATATATATAAAAAATTTAAATATATTTACATCAAATATATATATCCGTATTTAATATTAATTTAAAATTTGATAATGTTACTTCTTCATCCATTACAATTATCCAATATGTTTTTGACAAATGTATTTAATTGGTTGTTTATTTTTTTTCAAGGACATAGACCTGACACTAAAGGCTCATCATTAATTACTTACGACCGTTTGTCCGTCAGTAAAGACTTATACCGACGGATTTCATGTTACCGATAAATGGCAATCTACCTGTAGTGTCGCATCGGCTGAGAAATTGCAGTGGGCTAATGCAAGAGGCTTAAGAGAAAGGCCTTCTAATTTTCAGTTGTTCTGCGGCTTTAATTACTATTTTTTCTTTTTGATAAATCCTACCGTTCATTGTTAGTGATTGATGTTTTTATATTGGGAATGATAATAAATTGATTGAATTGATAATTATATATTATATTAATATTAATGATTTGAAAATCTAAACTTTATTCATAAATTATTTTGATGTTAAGAGAGATAATTTTGGAATATTAACATAATAATCTATTTAAATCCAAATTTTATTTAATGAAAAGAACAAAAATGAAGGTTTTGTAGAGGTTTTTATGGCCAAGTCAGGTTCGAATTTAAAATTTTTTTGTTTAAATTTAAGTTGATCTGAAAGTTCAGACCTAGTTTATAAAATAATAAAATAATAAAAATTATATTCATATTAGTAATAATATATATTTTATAATTATTTTTTTAAAAAATATTGTTAAAATAGTAATTTAAGTTAAATCAACCCATTTAAAATAAAAAAAAAAAGCTTATCCAAAGCCTTAACACTGCAAGCCTAACCTACCGAACCAGACAAATACCTTAATCTTTAAACAAGTCAAATAGTTTAAAGCGTGCACCAAATCAAGTCGACAAACGTTTATATCAAGGGTGCATGAATCTTAGCATCTAACTAAATAGTTGATTTATATTCCCGTTGCTTGAAAAGTTCAAATCCTCTAATTTTCAAATATTAAAGTTAGCCAAAAAGAAGTTTATGTCACAGATGATAACAATTTGGTTCAATTTAAATAAAAAAATTATTAATACATAATATTTTAATTTTTTAAAAATAAAAACAAATAATATTTTAATCGAATTGACTTAAATTAAATTTTATCTGTTCGAATGATTGATATTTTAAATTTTTTTAATAATATTTAAATTTTTTTATTAATTTATAAATAAAATATTTATTTTATATTATAAAATAAAAATTAATTCAATTAAGTCGCCATCCTGAGTCCCCGGACCCGATTTGCGAAACCTTATCTAGATAAAACCGAGTAATTTCGTAGCCAAAACCAAAAAGGGGCAAAGAATTTTTTTTTTTTTTTTTCAGACAAGACAAAAGACAGATACAGAGAGAAATCACTTGTTCTTAAGTCTTTTACTGAAAACATCCAGGACATTCAAGTCATTTCGTCAAACTTCTGCACCTCATTCATGTACCCGTCATCGCCTGAAAATATCCAAACTCTCAAAAAAAAAAAAAAAGAAAAAAACAACGTTAAAAAAGGAGAACCCATTAGATTTAGAACTGAAAAACTGTTCATTATTTTAAGTATGTCGAGAGAGGTGAGAAGTTAGTGTCTTTTATTTTTTTTCGTTGAAATACCAAAATTTTCGAATTTGATGAAAAATAATATAATAAATATGATTTATATAATACATTTAATTTTAAAAAAATTAACATATTTTATACGATGAATATATGTTAATAATCGTATGGTTCATTGGCGGAGTGATAGATTTTTAATTTCAATGATTAAAGATTAAGTCCTTACAACACTCACTATGAAAAAAGAATATATGAATTAAACTAAATCTGTTTAAAGATCAAGTAATCAATTTAGCCTGAACTTAGATATTATTCTTATGATCTGAGTCGACGAGACTTGACTTAAATAACTATTTAAATATTAAAATAATATTTTTATTTATATTTAAATATAAAAATAAATATTAATATAAAAATAATTTTTAAATATTTTACTATATTTAAATAGTAAATTCAAGCGGTGAGGTCAAAGTCGATCTTGTATTTAAATTTTAAACTAAACATATCTAAATTAGATATATTTATGTATCAAATCAAAATAATTTTTTAAACCAAACTTAAATAAACCTAAGTCGAACTCAATTCAAAAACTAATTTTATTATTTAAATAATATTAAAATATTTATTTTTATAATTAAATTTTAATAAAAAATTTTTATTATTAAATAATAATAGCTACATTCTAATTATTAAAAATCTCATCAGAAACCTATTACTATGAATCGATTGAACAGGTTTTGTGAGGCCATTGGTTTAGCGATCTGGCATGTTTTTTTCTTCCTAGTCCAAAAATGGGACCCGTTTCATTAATTAAGAAGTTTGTCGGCATATATACAATGGAGTTTCAAGGGCTAAGTTGCTAAAACATAAGTTGGGAGATATTCTTCATTCCCTATGGTTATCCGTATCTAGAAGAATGCCGTCCCTACGCCCCATACATAAATCATTTCCTTCCAGAAAAACAATTTGGGTGTGTTTCCCTTTGGCCATATTCGAAAATCATACAGGTAACTTTGATTTTTGAGATGACTGAATTTTCAAGAATTAAATGAAAGCCAAGGAAACGACCTTTGGGTGTTTTTAAAGGCCATATTTATCTACTTTAAGCAAATCATTTATTCATTATTTTTCCTTGTAAGCTATGCTGTTTCTTGTTGTGATATATAAATAAGAAGAGGGGGAAAAGTGAAAAATGTAAAGGGAAAAGAGAAAAGAGAGAGAAGGAGAGAGAGAGAGAGAGCTTTAATTCCGACAATGGTGGTGCAGAGATTGGAGATTTGCATGGAGTTGGTGAAACTAGCAGTGAAGTTTGTAATAGTTGTGGCTGAAGCAGTTGCGAAAGTGATTCACCAAAATGAGAGGCCAGTCGTCATGATGACGTCGTCGACGGCTAGGGGCCGGTCTTTTGCTGCTCCTGTAATTCCCTTTGTAGGGTTTCTTTCTTAATAATTGAGTTCCCATTATTTTTCCAGCTTTTTTCCATGCCAGGGAAAAAAAAAAAAAAGAATGATCCTCTAAGAATACTTGCAGGTTTGGACCCTTCGTAATCTTTGTTCTTTCTTTGTTACCTAGGTTTTGGAATTCGAATGTGTAAATGTAAGCCACCTTGAATCGATGTTTTAGCTCACTTTGACGAGATAACATTCTAATAAGTCCGAATTCAAATTTTAATATTTAAATTTTTTTTATATTTTTATATTCTTATACCGACATCTTCTTTATATAAATATAAATATATATATATATATATATAAAAGCTAGCCTATATGTGTGGTCAATATTTCAATTTTTCAGAGAAGTTTTTGGTTGGAGTATTAGGAATTCGGTTCAATTTTTTTTATTTGTAAATTTTATATATTTTGCAGCATTATTGTTTGTATATCTTTGAGAGGCCATGGAAGCAAAGGATTTAAAGTCTGGGTATTGATTTTTAATTAATGGAGTTTATACCATTTTTTAATTCTTTTTTCGTTCAAAAATTACAAAAATATGTTGTGGAAATCCTTGTTCTTATTGCATAAATACTTATAACATCTTTAATTCTAGTTTTTTTTTTTTTTAAAAAAAAATTTAGGCTAAAGAGAAATGGAGTTATGGGTCGAGATGTGATTGGTAAGGAACAGATGCAAATAGTCGCAACGTAATCTCTACGTCTTCAACAACATTATCGTAGGCAAAGAAGAATTATTGAATTTATGAATATTGGCAGATTTTATTTTATTTTATTTTTTTTGGCCTATCTCGCTTGCAATTTGCATTATTAAATGCTTTCAAAATGTAAACCTCGTTAATAAATTTAATAATCAGCATCAAAGATGTTTATCAATCAGAGTCTAATTGAAAAGTTTTTGAATTTTTTGTTTGATTTCGAATTTGAACCAATGTATCCATAGGTTGATATTATTTTATATTAATATTTATATATTTTTATAATTAAATTTAAAATAAAAATATTTTTATTATATGAACAATGATTTAAATCGAGTTAGATCAACTCAAATCGTAAAAAATGAAACCACATGATCCAATACCGACCGGGTCCATTGGGTCAAGCATGCTGCTCGACCTTTGACAGTTCTAATTCATATGTTTATTATTTTTATGTATTATAATTATTTTTTAAGATATTATATATTTAAAAAGTTATAAGATTACGATGAAATGAAGAACAAGTAATAAAAATAATGAAATTATTGATCATGGATTGAGCTAGATCACGGCTTAAAAAATTTTACCTTTACCCTAAGTCAAGCCGAAAGCCTATATTGCTATTTAAAATAATATTAAAAAATATTTTTATATTAACAATTTTTAAGCTAAATCAATTTGAATTATTGAAATATTTATTCAAACTTGATCTAATATGAATTAAACTTATTAAATCAATAAAATTATTTAACCC
>JBBYHK010475738.1:0-18956 GCA_038382065.1 Adansonia grandidieri | reverse complement strand
ATCACCGTTTCCACTACTGATGTAACTCTCATTCCATTAATCCTGATGATCTTTCAACCCAAGAAGTATAATTGGGCTTAACTATGATCCAGTGGACGTCATCATTTTCTTTTTTTTCATTTGATTGGTCAAATAAAAAATTGACAATAATTAATTAGACGAGATCTAGTGATGTAGTACTCGGGTTTATTCTCAAATTTAAAATATATTGACGGATTGCATTTAAAATCGTCAAATGGACGGTTGGATCTAATTTGAATAGGTTAAATTCGATTAAGTTATTTTCGATCGAAAAAAATATTGCGTTTGATATTTAAATTTTAAAATTTTCAGTTTGAAATTTATGAATTTAAATTTATTTTGTTTGGATAATTAAGATTTGAACATTTAGATTTAAATAAAAATTAATTTTCATTTTGTAAAGGATAGAATAGTAACGAAGAAGTCATTTTGTAAATTTTCACTTTTAAAAATAATTTCAAATTTTAGATTTTGACAGCTCAAAATCGATGTTGGATTTGTTCAAATCCAAATTAAATTTTCTATTTGATGTCCGAACAAAAAATTTAGATTTTTAAATCCATATTTAAATTTTTTAACCTAAATCCATATTTCTAAACTAGCCATTAGGTTATTTCCAAATTCGGGAAAAAAATTTAAATTATTTGGTGTTAAGATTCTCTTGCATGAATCATTTAAGATTTGTATTACTTCAAATTTATATCATTTAAGTTTGGCATTTGATCTATTGGAATTTGAGTCATACGAGTCTAAATCATATAGTATTAAAGTTATTAAATTTGAAGTCAAATGGATCTTAACTAAATTGTTCATATAAGGTCAGGTTTTATCTACTTAAATTAAATTATTCAAAGAATAATTATTAGATGCACTGACAGTAAAGTTTTATAATTTCACAAGCGATGCTAAAACATTACCATGTGTCTTAAATGAATATATTATTAATTTTATTTATATAATTGTAAAAAAAAAATCTTTTATTAATAGTGTATAAATATATAAAATAAATTTGGTTAAAAAATTATTTTTTTGTATTTCTACTTGAAATGAGATTTCAATTGAATTTGATTTGATTATATAAATCAAGTTTAATTTACAAAGAACCTTTCCTTTTAAATTATATTGGACTTTATTTTTTAATTGGCTTGGATGGTTAGCAGGCTTATTAGTATTATGCCTATTTCTTTTTATTCTTAAGGGTTGGGCAAGCTTTTCTTTAGTATTGAGCTTTGAGCCCGAAAGTAAGCTCCAATCAATTTAAGATCATTCTAAGCTTGCCTCATTGGCCGCTGCACATCCACACGTAGCAGGTCATTCCTTCGAATATGATAGCTCACCAGTAGAGTTTGATAGAATCTTGTGTTTTTTTATTTTTTTTTAAGAAAATTTTTATTATAATTTAATATTTTTAATTAGATTTACATATTGAAATTAATATTTGTAAGTACTAAAAGAATCTAAAATTAATTTGTTGTATAAAACTAATTTGTTAAATAATTTTATTAAAAAAATTGATACAATATAAATTAATCATATTGATATTTAATTGGTTAGATAAACTTGAATTTCAACATATAAATACATTATTATTGATATTATGCATATATAAAAAAATGTTTTTGAAACCGAAACATTGGTTGAGTTGACAAGACCTCCGATTATTAGTTTAACCGGTTCGACCGCCTACCCGATGACAATTTAAATTTAAAATTTAAAAATATAAATAATAGGATGCTTGAAGACCTCTTATTAATTTTTTAGTTCATTGGTGCAAAATGTGAAACAAAATTCAATTAATTCCCATTTTTGGGAAGAAAAAAATGGAATTAATGCATTAAAAAATTAATGAAAAAAAAAGACAAAGAATATGAGAATTTGAATACACCAAAATGGAAGCATTAATAAAATAAAACATGGATGACCTCAAAGCCTAATTCTTGCACGTTTCAAATGAAAACAAGAAAGAAAGCATCTCAGATCAACCAAAACAACTGCAAGGCCAGAAAGAAGATGTTGGCCTAAGCTTTTAACAATGAGTTTACCCAAGAATGAATGGGTGGAAGTTTGAAAATAGGTTTAGGTATTTTTGGTTTAATATTTAATTTAAATATGGGTTAAAAGAAATTAATATTTTGGATTTACTAATGAGTTAAAAAGAAAGCTGAAAAAAATAAAACTTGTTTGGAGTGGTCCGTTGGATTTTAACCAATTGGGTTGAAAAAAGCCGAAAGAAATTAAACAAATCTAAAAGACGGTTCCATTGGTTTTTTTCATTTTTTTTTTTTTCAATTCCCAGCTCCCCATTTGTTTTACTGTTCAAAGCGATTAAGGAAATTTCGATTCTTTATATAGTTTTGAACCACTGGACCTCTTAGTTCCAGATTAAACTGGTTGATTTAGTCTCGTTTTTTTCTCGTTATATATAAAATAATAAATATAATTATACATATTAATAATTAATTTAAAATGAACAAATGATTATACATGAAGAATAAATAAAAATTTAAAACCTGATAAGACAATATAAAAAGATTTATCATTAGCTATACGAAACTAAGATTTAATAGTCAGTAAGACAAAATATTTCCATTTTTTATGTTGACTACTCCCCTCTTCGTTTCTTACTCTACAGGGGTATGGATTTAATCTTACATCCATTGAAACGATATCCTATTATAGACTACAGATAAGAACCAAGGGCACGTTTGGTTTGAGGGAATGGAAAAGCCATTCCCCACCATTCCTTTCTTATTCATTAAATTTGCCGAATAAGAATTCGTTGGACGGAGCTAAGAATAGGTGATTCAACGTGGCAAGTAATACAGTTTTTATTTTTATGACAATTTTGCCTACCACTTGTTTTCATATTTCTGATCTTGTTCATCATTTTCTTCTTCTCCATCACTTTCAAAAATCATCATCACAAACAACATTAAAAAAAAAAAAAAAAACCAATGAAATCATAGTTGAAATTTTCATGAAATGCCAACAACAATTTTTGTCTTTGAAAATACCAAGAAAAACCCATCATTATCAATACCGACAACAAAAAACACAAACACAATAAAGAGAAGGCAAGAGAGTAATATTAAGCAGGGAAAAAAATAGAAAAGAGGAGAGATTTTGGTTTTAGTAACTGTAAGAGAATTTGAAGTTTCAAATTTGGTGGAGATGAAGAGTGAAGGAAGGGATCGACAATGGTTGGCGGAAGTTGACAAGGCCAGGACCGAAATCTGGGTAATTTCAGGATTTTCGGATAGGGTTTTTGAAGAATGAAGATGAAGAAGCGGGAGAGAGAGAGTTAGGTAGAGAGAAAATGTTAGGAGAAATTGGAAGAGAGTGAAAAATCAGAGTAATTATAGGGTTAGAAAAATAATAAAAAGATAAAAAATATTCACATTATATTATATTTTTAATATAATTTTCATGTTAATATATTAAAATATTGTTATTATATAGTCATTATTATTTATAAATAATTTTACTGTAGTATTATAAAATCTTGTTCATAAAAATATATTAAAACATAACACTTAAATATTTTATTAAATAAAATTCTTTATTTTAAAATTATTAAAAAATATTTTAAATATTTTATAATAAATATTTTTTAAATTAAATTTTCAGAATTAAAATATTATTTTACAATTAAAGGATAAAATTGACTTCTTTATCTATTCCTTACCTATTCTTTAGAACTATTTTAATCAACCAAATAACATAATACTATTCTTGGTCTATTCTATTCAATCAACCAAACTACATAATACCTACTATTCATTGTCAACAACGTGCCTCCTGCAAAGGAAACGTGTGTAACTTTAAAATATTTTTCTTGACGAGAAAGTGTTCTCTTGGCCAGGCTCTACTTTTTTAATGTGAAAGGAACAGAAAAGTACAGGTTCTCGACTCTTGATCATGAGTAAGGATTGTCAAACGAATCGCTCATCTAACTGGTCTTGGATGGCCATCATGAAGTGGCCGATGCTTGGAATCGCCACCGATCATTTGGGCTAGGCTTGATCGAATGCCTATTGAAATCAATATTTTGAATTACAAAACTCAAAACATTGATTCCTTCATCTACGTGGTCAAAAGACTCGAAAGTTAGGGTTAAGAGTTGATAACATGTGGAGAAGGATTAGCACCTTCATGACGCCCAAAATCAAAACCATCTAGCTATGTCTTAACTTGGTTTCGATTTCGTTGGTTTCGATTTATCATTATTTTCAATTTAATCCCCTTTTATGCATGAAGTTGTATGAAATAGTAAATTTGGGTTTTAAGAAAAATTTTAATCCCATATACATCTTGGAGAGTGGAAACACATAGAGATTTTCGATAAAAATGATCTTCGGATTTGATTTTGACAATAGGATATTTTATATCAAGCATTGAAGGGACACCACATGAAGCGTTGCCCTTATGATTTTTTGAAAACGATTTAAAAATATGAATGCAAAATGAATACCATAAAGCGAAACGTGTTAGTAAGAAAAAAAATAAATATTGCATTAAATAAGTCACACAAAAAGAGGAAAGAGGAGGGAAGATTGGAATGTATCTTGTAATTGTCATCGGTTATTTAGAAATAATAGAGTTAACAATTTTTTAGATGTGTTCATATTCGTTGGTTGACTAAAGCGTGAAAATTGAGTTTGAATTTTGAAAAATCTGAAGAAAATCTAAAAGAAAGAAAAATTTTGATTTTTGACAATTTTTGAAAAGGCATGATTAGAAACCTTAAATTGAAAAAAATCGACCATTTCTTGACCAAAAGGACATTTTTTACCTTTCTTGACAGAACCGACAATTTTGATTTAGCAAGTAAGAATTGACAAAAATATCAATTGATAAAATTAAAAAAGTCCCATGCCTTGATTCGAACCTAAAAAGGGGTTGACACATGTTCTTAGACTCGATGGTGGTTGGTCGGACTCACCTAAAGGCATTCAAATCTTGCAAAGAGATTTCATAAAAATCAGTTAACTGTGATAAAATGAGAAAAAATAAAGGACAATCTGAAGGTAGTAAGGATCGGATGAGGTACCCACAGAAAGATAGCTCGATGAGAATTAGCATAAAAATATTTCAAAAATCCAAAAAATCACTTTCTAAGTGGAAATAATTTTTGATGTCGAAACTTGTTCAATGCTAGTAGCATGTACAGGGCAACATGGTGTAGCACACTTTGAAAAATCATTTCAAACTCATTCGAAATGGTTAAATCACAAAAAAATACTTGGAAAGTGAATTTAATGAAATTTTTTGTAAAATATTTTTAAAATCTAGAAAAATCCTGTACTGGGCCTAAATGGCCCAAACAGATGTATATCGCTGATTCAAGGGTTCCAAATAGCATTAGTTTGAAAAATCATATGTTCCTTATCCAAAAGGATCGAGGGGCAAACAAGATACTTTGGAAAGGTAATTCGATACCTTTTAAGAAAAAAAATAAAAAACAATTATGAAATATTTTTAAAGGTTCTAAAATGATTTTCAAGTCTTGGATATATTGTTGCCAGCACAAAACAGGGGACCTTTCTAGTTTTCGGTTACCCAAAGCTAAACTTGAGTTACAAACATTTGAATGTCCATGACAAAAAAAGGGATCAGTGACAATGACTTTACAAGCTCATTCCCACAATCTCGAAATAGCTTAGGATGACAGAACAGCCCATTGACCATGTCACTAGCAAAGGATATTAGACAACAAAATCATAGCACGAACAACTTTGAACAAGTTAAAAAGACATTTTACTTTATAAAAAATTAGAACATTTAGCCTCTTTTAACTTGCATCCAAACATAAAAAGTTTGATTTTTTTTCCCAAGATTAAAGGACCAATTGATAGAAAACCTTAAATCCCTGTTAATCTCCATTACTTAAAGTTAACATAGATTTAATTGAGGGGATTTTAGAAAACAAATTTTTGACACATAGCAAACAAACATTTTGACAAATATGTAGTAAAATAAATATGACATTCATGGCAATAAATATGGAGAACATGTTTAGAGAATCAAATATAACATTTAGACATGAAAATGATGACAAAAATACGAAGAAATAAACAAGGAAATAAATAAAGATATTAGCTTCATGAAAGACATCAAGAATCATGCCATAAGAGATGATGTGAAGATTTTTAAACAAAGAAAAGCTTGTTAGAATTTTAAAGACAACATTAGAACATGATTTCAAAGCAAGCTAGGCACATAGATATAGTGGAACATGGCAAAAGGGTTAACAAAGCATGAGAGTCTTAAGAATAGGGTCATGGTCACTTGGATGTAGCCTATTAAAATGATGAAAATGATGATAATAAAGGAAAACAAAATGGAGGAAAGCTAGAAATTATACCAAGAAGATTTAATCTTTACTTTTGCCTTTAAGCAAAAAACTAGTTCACTTAAAGATCACTTTCCGCCCTCTCTTTGCTATAGATTAGCAAAAAGGGAATGGAAAGGAGCAGATTGATGGTTGTAGTATCAAAGAAAGAAAGATTGGAGAAGAGAAATAAGGGAAATTGAGGGTTTTGGGAGGGGTGAAAAGGGAGCTACGGGAATAGTATTTTGTTTTAAGGCAGAGTGTTTAGGATGCTAATGTAATAATATAGTGAATCCTTTTGGCTAAGCACATAATATGTTATTTAGGATTTAATTCCAACCATCAAAAACCTAGCAAAACTGGGGCATTTAGGACATTTATGATGTACAACATGATAAGTCATTGTAACAAGGAGTAAGCTTTCAACATTTTATTGATTGATGTACAGCCTTGGCAGCAAGAAGAAATCATGCATGAACTGACATAATGAGTAATATTTAGCTTACCCTTCATTAATCAACATTATAGCATGAAATGCCTTTGTAACAAGTTTAATAGACCATTTAAAAATGTTATAACCCAATGTTTAAAGACCAAAAATGAAATCCATATGATTTTGAGGATGTTATGTCTGAGATTGGGTGATTTTTTAGGCCAAATTCCAGTCTTAACATAATGGTGCAAAAGGATGGAAATAGCATGAACTGGTAAATTTTGCCTACGTGTATCAACATAATGCATTTCGTATCTATATAAAGAGCAAATTTTGCCCAGATGTATCAATGCATTAAAGAATTTATTGTTACATTGAAGCCTATATTAATACATCCACATATGAATCAAAACATTTTGGCCAAAACTCGTGATTTTAGCTATGATAATTACCTATATTGATACAAATGCTAATTTACTGATACATTGAGCAAATGTATCAATATATGGCCTCCTAAATGAATACAATAAGTAGATTTTTGGATTTTGATGATGGAAGGCCTTGTATCGATACGTAAAGGTCATATATATATATATATATATACATACACATGAAAATGTGAATTTTACACACTTTTGGCTCTCCAAAGACCTCACTCTAGCTAAAATAGATGGTTGACTGATCCGTGCTTATCCAGATGATCTTGATGATACCTCAAACAGTGACCTTTGATGCCTTAGATGTTAGCCTGAACAAAATGGGCTGTCTACACTCATCTATTCCATTTGCAGTGAATAGCTATTGTATTCCTACTTTATTCCATTTCTTTGAACCAAATATATTGCAAGCTTTGATATAAAAGATCAGCATGTCATGCAAAAATAGGTTGTTTATTGTAATTTTGATCTGGGACTTCTGAATTTCATAATTATCAAAATATATAGTGAAATCATGTAGTTCAAAAGTTTAAATCAATATTATATCAATGAAAGTATCATTTTTGTTTTAATATCAAGGTTTTTTAATCAAAATTTCCTTGTTTATTAAACTAATTATCAAAATATTTTTGTTTTAAAATAATTTAACAAAATATTATTGTTTTTGCTTGCATGAAATTTTTTTTGGCAACGTAAGAAGCATCAACACGGTTGGGACTTTCAGCTTAAAAGCACCAACCATGTTACAACACCTTTTCATTTTGTATTTTTATCCGGTTTTCAACTTATTCTTTCGTATTTTATCTGATAAATATATTTTATTATTAAAAAATTTAAAATTATCAGTAAATATTAAAAATTAATAAGTAAAAATCTAAAATTATATGCAAACTTTTTACTAAATATACATCTATTTATTTTTACTAAATAATAGATTATAAAAAAAAAAGACATAAATATATATATATAATACAAATCATTAACATATCAAAATTTATTCAAATATAATATCTTAAATATGATTTTGACACTTAAAATTGTACGAATACAACACAAAAACACAAATAATCGCATAAAAATAACATGAACACTACATGAAAAAATAACACGAAAAATTATATGAATATTCCCGAGAAAATAACACGATCATGGCACAAAAACATGAACAAAAATACTATTTTCTCGTGTTTGTGCTCATGTAATTTTTTCATGTCATGTTTTATTATTTTCGCATGTTCATGCTATTTTTTGCGTTATTTTCTTATTATATTCTCATTTCTTGTTTGTTTCATTTTTAGTGCCATGTTCGCGTTATTTTCTTTTGCCATGTTCATGTTATTTTTCATATAGTGTTCATGTTTTTTTTATTTTATATCAAATTTTAATTATTTATATATTTGTGTTGTATTTATATAATTACGTGTCAAAATTATTTCAGTTATTACATTTAAATAAGTTTTGATGTATTAATAATTTGTCTTATATATGTTTATGTCTTTTTTTGTCCTTAATTATTTAATAGAAATAAATAGACATATAGCAAAAATTTTTACATAATTTTAAAATTTTATGTATTAAAATCTTTTAAATATATATCAAATAATTTTAAATTTTTTAATAATAAAATATATTTATCGAATAAAAAATACACAAGAATAAGTTGAGAATCGAATAAACATACGAAAGAATAAGTATAAAGAAAAGGTGTTGGGCACCTCCAGTATAAGCTGCAACATGGAGACACCAAGATTTGGCGTCTCTAATATTGGAGGCCCCAACTTTGTTAGCGTCTACCTTTGTTGGCGCCTCCAAACTGCAAGCTCCAAAATTGTTGACGCGTCTTAACATGATAAAAATAATAATAATAATAAATATTATGCGGATAAAAATAATAATATTTTTTTAAAATTGTTTAAAGACAATAATATTTTGATAATTAATTTTATAAATCAGGGTAGTTTGATTGTAGTGCCAAAAAAGATTGCTGTGTCATGAAAAATAGGTTGTTCATTATAATTCTAATATATGGGTTTTGAATTTTAAAAATTTATGACATTTAAAATACACGAAGAAATCAAGTGGTTCAAAGTTTAAATCAAATTAGACTTATTATTTTTTTAGGTATTGATATGTATTGATATTAATGAATTTCCAAGTAGCATTTTGGATTTATTAATATTTTTCCAAATTTTTCATATGTATATTTATAATATATTTTCAAGTTCTTTAATAAAATATATATGGACATGATAAAATACTTTTATTATATACATATATAAATGTTTATACATAAGCATAAATTTTAAAATTATAAATATTTAATATCCAAAACTTTTAAACATAAAATAAATAAGAATAAAAATATTTAAAAATATATATAATAAATTATTATTATTATATTATTATTATTAATTAGGTTCAACAATTTAATTTAATGAAAATATTTTTTTAAATATAATTATAAAAATATTTTAAAATATATACTAACTTATATGTAAGGATATTGACCGATATTGATTGATATAAATCAATTTCAGTTAATTTAATTGATACAAATTAATATAAAAATTAAAATAATGTAATATGAATATTATTTCATTGTAAATCGATATATGTTAGACCAATACGGTGTCAACGACTATGGTTTAAATACTTCCTAGAGCCATAGGAACTTTCTGGTATCAATTTGGTGGCCTGAGGCCCATCGAACAGAAGCAATGATCGAATTTCCCTGTCTTACATTTTCAAAACTAATTAACAATCAGTAAACTGGCTAAAATTAAATCGAACAACACATTAAAATCTAAATAAATGAACAAATAAAATTAACTAGGTTTCACATAAGTTGTAACCTAAGTACATAACACAAATACGAGATTAAAATGTTAGATTTTATATGGATTACATAATAATTAAGTGGATCGAGATTAATTAAAATTTAATTAATATTAAATTGATATTATCTATCAAATTCTATTAAGATTAACTACTCTAGTAGTAAGAGTTAAACTCTACTTCAGTAACTGATTAGAGTACAGATTCTTTGATGGTAGGATACAATTTTAATTAGTCTTCTAGTATGGTCCCTAGTCTAGTCCATATAAATTATCTTTGCATCATCATAACGTAATTATCAACAAAAAAAAAATAGACTAAAAGGTTTCTACAGTGTTTGTTTTCGTGTACTTGGAGTGAGGTCGCATTCTTGATCAACAATAGCTAAAAGTATGTTGCTTAGTTTAAATCTTTCATGTGACATCAGAGCTAGGTTCTCTAGTTATGTTGTTTAGATTAGACAAACATGTATAATTCTTTTTAAAAAATTAATTAAATTAAATATTTAACCGATTATAAGGTACATAATCAAATTTAATTTCTAGTTAATCAATATTTTCTTCTCTTTGGTCCAATTCTTATGCATGAGATATGATATTCCTCTTAAGATTCAAATTAAATGTCAAATGATTGCATGCCGTATGTGGCATCTATATTTTTGCTTAAAAGAATATTATATTATATTATATTATATTATATTATATAGGTCTTAAATCATGATCCAAAGAAGTAAAAAAAAAAAAAATCAAACCTGCTGTTCGGCTAGACGATGACAATGTTTGCAGGTCTTAGAATTTTATAAACTCAATAATTTGCTTGAATGAATCTATAAGTTGAGGACCGCTGTTGTTACAAAAGAAAAAATAGGGACATAAAAAATAAAAACCCATGTGGTTATATAAGTTGGAGAAAGGTTGGCAGCCAAGAATCAAGCGTCGGAAAGCGCATGAGGCCTCATTTTGGTTGCTCAATTTTTAAGACTTGTTTGGTCATTTTATTTTATTTTTTATTTTTTTAAATTCTTTTTAGATTTTTGAAATTTGTAAAATATTAATTATTTAATATTTTTATTTAATTAAATAATAAATATATTTATGTATATATTTTGAAATTTTATTTCATGATAATATATTTTCACATGTTAAGATTTTAATTGGCAATATGTACTCTTCCAATAAGGTGTAAATATTTACGTACTCTCAACCTAAAGGTAAATACATAATTGAATTTGTTTAGTAAACTTTTATTTTACTACTTTAGTATTTCAATTCTAATATGCACAATTATACCATAAAATTCATTTATCAATTCAGTATATGATAATGGTCTTGGGCATATGATTAATGGCAAGCATTTTATGGAATGTATATATTATGTCATGATTTTGGAATAAGTTACAGCATAACAAGTTGATATTCCTTTGTAGTATGTTATTTTACATAAGAGATGATGCCATTCTTAAAGATCGAAATCACTTGCTTGGTATTAGCCATATGTTTTAAATTAAATGATTTAGATAAGTTGGTAATTATTCAAAATATAGAATTTTTTTTTAAATAACTACATACGATAAATAACATCAATAAAATTTTATGCCATGAATTTGTTTGGTATATATTTGAGTTATTAAATCATGTATGCAATTATTTATGGTATACATATATTATGTCATTATAAAGAATCTAAATGAATTACTTGGAAATAGCCATAGCATCTTAAATTGATTGAGTTAGTTAAATTAATAATTATTTGAAATAAAGTTTTCTTGAAATAACTACATGTGAAGGATAACATTAATATGTAATTATTTATACTATATTTGCAATAAATTAATATGATTTAATATTATATTCTACTACAATTATTAACATGCAATAAAAAATTCTGCATATATTAAAAATGTCATTATTAAAATTCTGAATCGCTAGCTCAAGAGTAGCCACAACATATTAAGTTGGTTGATTTAGATGACAATTAGTAGTTATTTAAAATAAAGTTTCCTTTAAATAACAAAGTTTCCTTTAAATAACTACATTAGAAAATGACATCGATAAAGTATTATTTGTCATATACAATAAGTTTTATGCATACATGTCTGATGCTATTACTAAGTTCTAAATCGTTAATTTAAAGTAGCTACAATATCTTAAGTTAATTGATTTAGATAAACTAATAGTTATTTAAAACTACATAAAGAAAAATGGCATCCATAAAGTGCTAGACCATGAAATTAGTCATTTGGCCACAGAGGGAAATAATTAATTTTATAAAATGGTTAAAGGATTAAACAATACAACATTAAAGTTAAATTTTTCTAGGCCTACAGGTATGGTTTATTTAATTTTGGTGTTTTAAAGTTATTATTTTATCATTAAAGTTATGTAAATTCATATACATGATGCACCTTTATCCATAGGAAGGGTTGGATTTACATTTAAATATAAAATATTTTATTCAATTAAATTATAGTTCCTTGCATTTTGCAGCAAGTTCTACTATTTTAATTAATAAGACTGCTAGAATGAAATGATATTCTGTGATGAAAAATTACTCTAAGAAAGGAGTAAATTAAGTTATTTTTTGGTATAAGGACCTTGACTTAGCATTTCGGCTAGACAACTTGTCCTCAATTAATAAAGTACGCAAAAGAAAATTAGATTTCGATGTATAGTGGGAGTAATCTAACCATTTAAGGATGATGTACATAAAATCCTATATTATTAAATCAATTTGGGATTTCATCCTAATTGTTATAAGACCAAGGATTATTGCAAAGCCACTAAAGATCAAATTGTTAAATCTAATAAGGTTTTGGCTATCATCTTAATAAGGAAGCTTTCAAGAATAAAGTACAACAATTCTAAAAGTTGTGCATGAGTACTTTATAGGATTTGAGATACATTGTTGCTCGATTTAAATCTTCGAAATTGAGTTTTTTGAGTAAATTTTTTATCACTTTCATATTCAATTTTTTTCCTAATGAGTATGATCATGAGAAACACATATAAAGAAAATGGTCTATCAATGAACTCTCAGTTATATGTGTTCAAGAGAAAAAAGATTAAAGAACTAGAAATTAGATTCAGTTAGCCTAGTAACTCAAGGTAAAAAGTGATAAGTAGGCAAATGTGTTATAAAGGTAAAAAAAGAAAAATGCCAATAAAGAAAAAGGAATCAAGTCCTTCATTTTGTTTTAACTCTGACACATGAGGTAAGAGTGCCTAAAATATAAAAGGGATTGAAAATAAAGGTAAACTCATCTTGTATGAATTTCTTTTGGTAATGTTCCTAATAATATATGGTGTTTGGACTCATGTTCAACGAATTATATTTTATAACTATTTAAAGTTTTATAAAGTCAAGAAACCAAAGTAAAAGTGGGAGGAACATCTATTACAGAAATCACTAAAAACCATCAGGATCATTTTTGAAATCAAGATTTGTTTTAAACCTTAAAATGGTTTTCATCTTTTGTTTTGGAAATTATCTTAGGTAAAAAGGGTCTTGATTTTAAATTTTTTTTAATTTTATTTTTGAAATTTCAAAAGAAAATTTTTCTATTGGATTTTTTATCATCAACTTGGATCCTGATTGTGAGAATAAGTTTGTTAACTATTTATATGATTTCCAGTAGTAAAGATGTGCTATAGATAAAAACTCCTTCAAAGTTATGGTACAAAGATTGTGTCACATCTCCATATAAAAATTAGGAGAATTGATAATGACGAAGTTCTTGAAACTCTTAAGTTTGACATTTAAGTTAATTGCATGAAAAAAAAAAGCAAGCCCACAAGTCCACTAAAGGCAGCTAAAGAAAGCACTATAATATTTAGAGATCATAGACCTTCCTTTAAGTTTATGGATTGATGCATTAAAACTGCCATTGATATCTTTATTAAAGTTCCTACTAAACTGTTTTCTAAAACTTTTTTAGAATTACGGAATAATTGAAATCCAACTTAAGACATTTATGAACTTCGGTTGTTCAGTTAAAGTGAAGGTTTATAACCCAAACATAAAGAAACTAGATCCAAGAATAATTAGCAATTATTGGCTATGCAATTAACTTAAAGAGGTACACGTTTTAAATGTCTCTCATATTTAACTAGAATTGTTGAAGCTAGAAATGCTAAGTTTCTTATGGATCATGAGTCCAGTGGGAGTGACTTTCCTTGCAAGGTTAATATTGAAGAATAAATTATTTATATTGATCTTTAGTAAAGGACTTGATTGTTTATCAAATAAACAAAAAGAATTAACTAGAAAGCAATCAAATCAAGTACAACATTTGTAATAGATCATTAATCTCACTGACTAAAGGTGTACAAAATGTATAAATGCTTATAAAATTAAAAGCTCAAATGGGTAAGAAACTATCAATTTCTGTGACTTTGTTGTATACATATAAAGTGTAACTTTGACATTGGACATAAAGATCATATAGTTTTCACTAGCCATAAATAGTAAAAATTTCACACTTTAGCATTAAAATATGATAAAAGAGATGGAACCAATGGCTAATAATCCAATCTAGTAACTTGTTAAATTACCATTTGGTAATGTTAATACGACATGAGGTTAGACTAGTGGTCAAAGGTTTTACTCAAATGAGGTATTGATTATCATTCTCTTTAGTTTTTTATGAAAGTTTCATTAAGAATTATCATAGCTTTTGTAGCTCATTTTGATTCAGAGTTACTTGAATAAGAATCTTAAGAAGAGGTATACGTGATTCTACCTGAATATTTCTTTTAAAGATCAATATATAGACTAAAACAAATATCCCATCAATGGTATGTAAAGTTTAACAATGTTGAGACATTATTTGACTTTACTAAAATTGTTGTTGATCATTGTTTATACCTTAAAGTCAGTGGGAGTAAGTCATAATTTTAGTCTTATATGTTAGTGATTTTCTCCTTGCAAGAAGTGATTTAGCTTTGTTGAATGAGACAAAGTTTTTCTTTCTCAAAACTTTGATATGAAGAATTTGAGATGTCATTGGCATAAAGATTCATAGAGATAGGTTTGAAAAGATATTAAGTCTATCCCAAAAAGCCTATATCAAAACAGTTCTGGGAAAAATTAAGATGCAAAGCTATTCTCCTAGAAGAACGTTTCAGTTTGAGCCAATATTTCCAAATAATTTAGAAAAATAACATATGAAAGGCATTACATATGCATATAGTATTGGGAGCCTTATATATGATCAAGTTTATAAGAAACTTGACATAAAGTTTATAGTAGAAGTGCTTGGCAGATATTAAAGTAATCCTGGTCTTGGACTATGAAAGCTGTCAAGGGAATTATGTTATAAAGTAACATCACAGGTAATAAGGTTGAGATATTTTATCTCTAATTTGAGAGTTGTCAACAAGGCCATTAAAGATCTATTGTGATAACCCTTATGCAATATGTTTTTTGAAGAATGATAAAAGTAGGAGTTACAATAAGCAAATAGATATAAAGTAGCTTGTTGTTAGAGACTCTATAAAAAAGCAAGAAGTGGATATCCAACACATTAGTATAGATTCAATAATAGCGGATCCTATAACTAAAGCATTGTCGACAAAATAGTTTAAAATTTATGTTGATCATATAGAGCTAGTTAAATTCTATCAAGATGTATTTTGGTTTCTATTTTGTTAATTTCATATTTTTAGAGTTTATGGACATATTTCAGCTTGTGCACATAAAGTTTACATGTCGAATGAACCTTAAATGATTACAGAAAATTCATTCATAAAATATTATCTCATAAAGTGCTCTTTTAGATATGATCATGCATTGTGATACATGGAAGGGAATATTCGTTTTAGAATGTTGCCACCATGATTCGTGCTATGTGAATCTTTAATTGAATAGGGGTTTGGCTAGAGTAACTTATGACTATATTAAAGTTTTGGATTAGAATATCACCTGTTTAAATTCTTGTTTTATCATATAGGCCAAGTGGGAGAATGTTGAACTTTATGTAGCACACATGATAATTAAGTAGACCAAGATTAATATTTAATTAATATTAAGGTGATATTATCTAGCAAATTCTATTAAAATTAACTACTCTAGTGGTAAAAGTTAAACTCAACTTCAGTAACTGATTAAAATACAGATTTATTAATGGTAGAATATAACTGTAATTAATCTTCTAGTATAGGTCTCTGATTCAGTCTATATAAATTATCTATGTACTATAATAAAATAATTATCATAAAAATATACTAAAAAATTTATACAATATTCATTTTTTATACTTAAAATAAAATCATATTTTTAATAATAATGACTAAAAATTTTTTATTTAAATTAATATGTAAAAGTCCGCTTAAGATCATCAAAAGATGATGAAAACGCTCTGACACGTCACTGTCTAACATGGAAAACAAGAAAAGAATCATTAAAAAAAGAACCTTTTAAACACTGTTGTGTTCAATGTAATGTATAGTGAAACTCTTACAACTCTCTCTCTCTCTCTCTCTCTCTCTCTCTCACACACACACACACACACACACACACACACACTTGAAGGACTGCAAAACCTACCTTGTTGCGAAGTTGACAAGAGAGAAGCTGATGATGGCATGATATATTATGATGAGTTGCCCCGATTTCTCTTTGGTTTGGCTCAATCTGAAACGGCTGCTTAAGCTTAACCAAACGTACAAATAGTAGATATACTCTGATGCATGTAACTGTAGCTTGACATGACATTTCAGGAACAATTTTGACTCTCCTATCTCTCTCTCTGTGTGTCAAGTCTCAGGTCACAGTAATTTTAAGTAAAGCTGCCTCCAAAATCCATCCGCTTCGAAATAGCAGTAATAATACTTACAAAACGTGCACTGTTACTCACACCTTGCCTACTTCATCATCCTGTCTCTCTCTCCCTCCCTCTCCCTCTCCCTTGTACAACTTGCAAGCTAATCATTTGATTTGATTGAATTTACTATGGTGAATCTAAACATAGTATTTGTTCTGTCCTACGGTGGAAGGAAAATGGCACCACATACGCAGAAAAAAGCTGATATTCATGTATTTCAAAACCGTATTTTTCACATTTTGCCACCCTCCCCCAACCCATTATTCAATCTGCTTCATTTGTTTTTTTAGCCAGGGCTACGGCTAGGGCCACAGGTATCATAATACCTAGCTATCTATGCCTTTCATTGCTCCCTCTCTGTTAAATGATGTGTCGACTCATGCAAAAGGAATTATTATTATTTTTTTTTTTTGACAAAGTGTTGGCTACCCACATGAACAATTAATTCATCATGTCCTACCGTACCATTAGCTTACCTCCTTTGTCACTTCGTCAGCTTCCTCTTCCAGACTATAGAAGGAGAAGCAGAAGAAAACAGCCAGGGGTAGTTTCTTCTTCTTCTTCTTCTTCTTCTTCTTCTCCTTTTATATACGATCGAGTGTACAGCTGATGCACGATTTTGTTCATGTAAATCTGTGTATATGGTAGGTGTAGATGTATCGTTAGTTGCATAACATAAAAAAATCAAGTGGATTAATGAAAATAATATTGAAGGATACAATTGGGTTTGTTTGACTGCCCTGTCCTACTTATACCCAGTTTCCCTATACATTTTATGCTTCCAAGTTGAAACAGTGAAAATCTCTTATCATGCTTGCAGTTTTTTAGCAATTAATAAGTAAATTTAAAAGATAATTCAACGTATATAGCCTCCTAAATAGACGCAAAGAAATTAAATGTCAAAATTTTTATATTTACTTATTTCGTCTACTTGAGTTTGAGGTATATATCTCATTAAACTCTCTACTTTACAAGTTAAATTTTTATATTAAATTTGAGTTTACTTAACATGATATTAAGGTTCATTTTTTATTTTATTCTTCTTGCATATTATTCCTGCTATTTATTATTTTTTTTTGAATTTATCACAGTTAATAAATAAAAGTTTAAATGGTATTATATCAATATTAAATCTTAAATTATGTTCAATCTTATATTTAAATGTAAATCTCTTTACCTACTACTAATTAATTTTAAGGTAGACTTTTTAACTTCGTATCAGAGTTAAATTCGTTTCATTGGATTATCTATTCTAGACCTATTTTTATCAGATATGTGCCGAAAGAAGATATCAAAAGTATCGTATTACTTATTTTTTGCACTTGAATGCAATCTATATATTCTATTAAACTCTTCTCTTTGCAAACAAGTTACCTTTTGAGCTCATGTTTGAATGTTTATTAGAATTAGGTGCAGGAACTTGGTCTAGCATAGATCAGTAAGCGAAAAATAAAAGAAGCAATGAAGCAAACGAAGGGGAAAATTAGATAAAAAGATCATTATGGCTCCCTATTTAATCTTAATCAAGAGTGATTTGTTTCTTTTACATGTGAAGCCTTGTCTAAAAATAACCATTGCATGAAAATATAAACTTTACTGTGATCATGAGAAGATGGACTGATGGATCATTTTGTACGTCACTGAGAGGATTCATTATCTTGCTCAATTTCAGAAGCAGGCTCATCTTCATCAAAAGAGTCAATGCCATAAGCTGCATGGCCGTTACCAAATACCTTAATATGATCTTTGAGAGACCTTTTGTGCTTGAAATCAGACCCACAAGTGCAATACCAAAGCTTCCCACAGTTCTTCTCATGGGTTCTCCAATCACCTCTAACAGCAAAGGTCTTCCCACATTTTCTACACATGAAAGGTTTGATTCCATGCTTTCTCTTGTAATGGGTTTGAAGAGTTCTAAAATCTTTGAGAGGCTTTGACCTTGGATGATCAATGTTGTTCCTGCATCCTGGTGCGCAGCAATAGCAAGGAAGCCTCAGCATGGCTGTTGGCTGTGTTCCTCTAAGAGACTCTGGCCCCTTTTTATACTGAGATCCATGCCCCCACATATGCATCTACATA
>JBBYHK010475698.1:0-15230 GCA_038382065.1 Adansonia grandidieri | reverse complement strand
TTTTACACCTTCAATCTCATTTTTATTAAACCCTACTTATCTTCTCTTTGTCTATTTAGTGTTTTCTCTCTTCCCTTTAAAAATCGACTCTCTACGATTATACCACTTCCAGATTTATGGGCTTCAAAATTTTTTATTAAATAATCGAGTCGGATTTGAATTTTAATTTATATGCCTAAGATTCTGTTCAAAATCTAAACGGGCTTTTAATTTCTTGATCAAGGTCTCCCAATAAGCCTTAAGTATTTATCCTAATATTTTCATTATTCGAGCAAGCTTTCAAATTAAAAATATATATATATTCTTCGAAAGAAATCTATTTAATATCAACGTATGCCATTATTTGCAGATATTATCTTCATCGGTTTGGCGAGTATATGGAAGTTTTACTGATTTGGTTTAATTTCATTAACCGGTTTATGGTTTGATCGACTTTAAAATAAAGATACCAAAGGTTAAATATTTGTCAAAGTATCAGCATCAGCTATAACTAGATAATGATCAAGAAAACAGAGGCTTATATGGAACATTTTTTTTGGTGCTTACATGTTCCGTTTCAATTTTTGTCGTGTGGTTTGGGGTTTAAAACACTAAAGGATGCTATTTGCTTTTACATTTTAATTGATGGACGCTCAACTTTTTAGGCCTTTACCATTTTGGGTGATATAACATACGAAGAACATATATTAGCTCCTGGCCTTCTTAACCCATTAAAGATATGTAAGTTTTTGGTTGTATTGACAAGGAGACATGCAGGCTTAGGAAGCTGTCGATGCGTAGCTAGCCCAGAAAAAGTAAATCTTTAGACAACCATTTCAAAACCATTTTAACTAAAATTTTACACGTACAATTGCTTCCCAACTTTAACTGATGCTGCTTGCACATTGTACAGGCACATGGTCATGGATGAAGAACAACTTGAGATCCAAGTTTTCTTCACCTGCAGTTTCCTAAAGATTGCGTGTTAAGCAAAAAGGAACCTTGGTTTCTTCCTAGAAATCTTTGAACTTGCAAACGAGAAAAGATATACAACACATTACAATGGAGCCCCTCCACTCTTCCCTTTCTTTTTGAGGTCATTAAAAAGAGCCCTCAAAAGAAACTTCGTCCCCTCCCTCCCCACATGCATAGATCTTTTACTTGTAGGCCAATTCTACCCACAAAAAAAGAGATTTTGCCAAAAGAAGATGGATAAAAGAGCAAATACGAGGTGGGAGTGAGTGAGAGAAAGAGAAGGCTCCCTTCTCATTTATCAGCAATTACAATTTTCTTATGCCTTTATTAATGAACCAATGAATCAATGATGAAACAGATCATGAAGTCCATTGATCAGGTACTGTGAGAAAATATGTAGTCATAGCCTTCCGGAACCTTTTCTTGTACTGTTTCGGAGAAATAATTGTTGGGGATGCATTCTTTGGCCCACCTAGTATCCCAGATGCTTTAACCCATGTCTCCAAGTGCTTGTCCCAGGTATATTGTCTCATGAAATCAATAATTCCCAAAACAAGCTCTTTGTTCTCCTCGTCCACTCCAACCAGCAATGAATAGTCCATGACAGCGACAGACTGAAAAGCATAGCAGAAAACGTTCAATAGATAATTACTAGAATAAAAAATATAAATGGGAAAAAGAATCCTAAGTCCAAGCACAGAACTCGCTTAACATCACAAAAATTTTGGTTACATCATCGCATTCATGACAAAACCATTTTTACAGGTTCTCATGGTGAAGGCAACTTACTGCCAGAAAAGATGTGTCGTTCCAAATAGCTCTCTCCAGATTTCTCTTTGCCCTGCTGCTGAGAAAAATAGGCTCTGTTCGCAATGTTTCTAACAGATTCATGTCTAGCAGAACTTTGTTTCTCCCTGTTGTATCACGATTATACCGTGATCTTGCAGAACCCTTAAGATCATAAACCCTTGATATATTTCTTCTGAAAAACAGGTTCTCCATCAGCACAAGATCCATTTTTGTTTCTTTTCCACCTTTCAGGTGTTTTACAGAGACCTATCATCAAGACAACCAAAAAGAATTACAACTAAACCTGACATATAAGACCCTCCAGACCGCAACTGGATGCACAGATACAATGCTTTCAAAAGGAAAAGTAAGAGGCCAAACCTGATAGATACCAAGAATTTTCGCAAGGCAAGTTGGGCTTCCCGAGCTAAAAGAATCTTGCAAATGCTTGAAGTATTCCGGTGCAAATTCATCAAAAGATTCTAACTCCGTTTTTTGTACTTGCTTTATGATGAATCTCTCATCTAATGATTTGGCAAAATACACATTGCTCTTTCCCCCTTGTGCACTCCATTTCTTACAGCGGCTCAAGGAACGCAAAAAATCCACTTCATTAGGGCAACATTTCCTTCTAAGAGAATCAAACTGTTTTGCAAAATAACAAGTCACAGTAAACTTCACTTTGCCACCAGCAGCAGAAGAATCATCTCCAAAAGAAACTGTTAAATGCGGAGACCTTTTTGTATCAGCAAACATGGCACCCATTGATGATGAGGTATCTTCAGAGCTGAAACTTCCATAATGTATATAATCCAGGTCAGGAGAGCCATATGATTGCCACGATGAAAAGCTGGAAGCTGCAGAATCTTCTTTGCTCCTGTCACTAACAATCCAGCCTCCTCCAATTTCATTGGGCTTATCAGCAACCCACTCATCATATTCTTTGGAACTAAGGGCATATGATATTATACTTGCGGGATCATTGTCATAAACAGCAATAACAATGTCAGTATGGCCCCTCTGCTGAAGAAGCAGCCGAGCCCCCTCAGCCACATTAGATGCACAGGTGATTAAGCTGGGTGTGGAACTGAGTAACAAATTCAACTTTTGTGCCTCTAGTGGCAATGTAAAGGAGTAGGTCCTTGTTACATTAGATACAGGATCTCTCACCATATTCCTGTAATCTCTAGAAGCATGAAAAGACCTAAGTGGCGACAAACGCAATGACGAGGGGTACAATCCCTTCTGAATTCTTTCTTGGAATCTCAATGCAGAATCAAAAGAATGAACCCTTATTGGAGATGCTACCTTTCTCAAACAGAGATTATCAATTTTACTAGTTGGCCGGATCAAAGTAGCTTGGGGCTCATCTCCCTGAGATGCTTCTGGATGTTGAACTTTCAAAGTAAGTAGATCCGTACCTGTCCAAGCAGAATCTATTCTCTCAGATAAAGTAGATGCAGGAGATGAGATGCTTTCATCCAGCTGGCCATCCTCCTCTCTCTTTTGATTACACAATGCCAAGTCAGATTCTTCTAGCACATTAGATTCCAAGGTTGTTAAACTGGAGTTCTGCTCCAACCGTGAATCAATCTTAGGAGGCTCCTGTAAATCTGAGGATCTGCAGTCATTTTGCTCATGTGCATCAACTTTCCCATCTTTGTAATGACTGACTTCAGCTTTGACAGCAGAACCTTTCCTAAGAAGAGAGTCCAATGACTGAAGCTGCTGATCCCATACATGCAAACCGATTAAAAGTGAACGCCTTAAGCGATTCAGTTCTAGGATGTCCATAGCTACTAGACCAAGTTCTGATGTCTCCATAACAACTGGTTGTAGCAAACCCTATAAACAAAAAAACTAGTCAACAATTGATAAAAAAAATCATATTTCAACAGCACAGTTCAAGGCTAACATAGATACAGTAAGTCACAAACATTCTACCAAGCAATACTCCCAAGATCATATAGGTAACTAATATTCAGGTTGCTTACATTGTAATCATTTCTCTCCTTTCGAATCTGATCTCTCAGTTCCATAATGTGATTCGATAACTCAGATGCATTTGATGATTTACTCTTCTGTTCAATGCTGTCAAGTACATCAGATACCTCCGCATACAACATTTCCATTTTGACCATTAGCTATAGAAGGAGACATAACAGTTAACAATTTCAGAATAAGCAAATTTCAGTGGTAAAAGAACTAAAAGGAAAATAGATAACATACCTCAGCTGCCTCTTTTCTAACCCACTCTTGCTGAACATCTCCACTAAATTCAAGCGTTGATGGAGGTAAATGTACCGATAGTATATCGATTGGGGAATAACGGAAGAATGCAACCATGCTGCCAAACCTGTGAAGTCATACTCCTTGTAACTATCAACATGATACTTCTCTGTCAAGAAAGATTAAAGATTTAAACTTCACAGCATTTACCCATAAAAACGAAGACAGTCCCTCTGCAATGAATGACCACAGGTTGCAACACGATTAGCAGTTGCATGATTTGAAAAACTAAGCTCCAGAAACTTTCCAAAAGAAAGTCCCCAGGCAGCATCAGACATAACCACTCTATGAGTTGCTGGAGGAACCCCATCTGCATAAGCACACCTAAGGCATCGGTGCCACATCCATATCTTCCCATCCCGTTCACCAGGTAGCTTAAGAGAGGAAAGGCGCCTTACATTGATTGTCAGATTTCCTTGCTGGTGAGTATAACATATGACATGGGCTTCAGTTGGCTCGTTACACGAACGGCAGCAAGATGCCTGCAAAGAAAACATATTAAATTAAATAATTGAAACATAGAACCAGTATTCTCAATTGAAGACACTCAAATTCTGAAATGTACTTGATCAAACAGGTCATCACGAAGGTATCTTCCCAGTGGTTTATCACAAGACCCATAGAACTTTATCCGTAAGAGCCGTGAACGTTCACATACAGTTCCTTTCAGCACACACCGGCTTGAAAATGAAACCAATATACTCTGGTGCGTATCAGTGGCTGAAAAATATTCAGCCGAAGCTTCATCTTCACCAATCTTTTGAGATTTTGCCAATTCATGAATCTTGACAAGATTCCTTTCCTCTTCAGTCATTGTTTCTTGCAATTCAGATCGTGGACAATCTCTAATATCACAAGGCAACATAGTGGACATCTCTAAACCCTTGAATTGGTCCAAAGCAGACAAGTCCAAATCCATAATAGGTTCCAAATCATCATTGCATACATCAAGAAAAGAACCACCAGATGAAGGGAAAAAATGACTTTGATCATACTGCTCAGACAACGATTCCAAACCTCCTTCCTCTGGATTGAGACTCAGAGATGCATTGTTCTGAGCAGAAGCATTGACCATTGCATAGAGACTGGATGAATCGAAGGAACTAGGGGCAACTGAAACAACATTGTCGGTCTGCATTTTCTCTGGTCCAGCAATGGAATGTTTTACTTTCATTTTAGGCAGAGTAGCACCTTCATCAGCAAGGAAGGAAGTTTCAAGCGATAAGTGATACGATGCAAAAACAGCATACTGGACAACATGTTTAACCTTCTTTAGTTCTTTACGTGATTTGCCCCTCAGCAGGACCTATAAAGAGAAACAAAGCAAATTGATTAGAAACAATCATGGTAAAAACCTTTGGAAATTGTGGCATGAAGATCATATTATATTTAATTAAAATACAGATGAATACATGCCTACAAGAAAGATTTACATACTATTTCATCATACATGCAAATAACCATATATTTACCAGCCCCATGCTATTTTACCATCCACACGAACAAATCAATTACTACTCCTCAACAGCAAAGCGACTAATAACATCATGGAATTTGATCACATCTAATCTTTCAACAGATTTCTTCTTTTCACTTTCTGTACTGAATACACAACAAGAACACTTCTAGAGAGGTGGCACAACAACTCAGCTATAGTCAAACCACTCAATTTCCAATAGTATCATAGTGACACAGAATGGATAAATGAAGTGACGGAAGGGCATAAAAGCATTTATTAGAAAAAGAAAAAAGATTAATGGGGCCATACTACTGCTGTAATAAAAAAGGAACAGAATCTTAAATAAGGAAATTTGGTAAGGCCTCAACTAAAAATGTTCCTGCCACATAAAGAAGCAGAAGAAAGTTTTAGAACACAGAAGCAATTCAGGCAGCAAAATGCTCATAATTCAAATATGTGGACACCCAGTGCACACCATACCACGCCTACAAAAGAAGATGGAAAGTTTAGGGGGTTCAAAATTCCATAATAACAAATAAATCATATGCATAAAAAGAAAATATTACCGTGCAACCTAAGCGCCTGGGACAACCTTCAAAAAACATCAAAGTTTTTGATGGTTTCTTGTTAAACTGATTGGCCATCTCATGTTCTTCAGATACTTTCTCCAAACGGAACAGTTCACAGTGCCCCAATCGTGTAGTAGATAAATTATCAATTGATGGACAAACAAGAGCACCACTGCACCTTGCTATACGCTCCAGTAATGGCCTTTTCACATTGAGCACTAACGATATTTCCTTTGCAAGTAGATGCTCTTGGGCATATGAAGACACACTCTTTTCTACCAGCAAAACATTAGGGCGAAGAGCCTCAATCTTTGCAATGATCATCTTGAGATGATCATTTTCCTGTCAAATAGCAAACATTTAGAACACAAATGCGATTGTCAGAAAAAACTTCTATTGACCTGCATAAATGGAAACAAGATTTTTGAACAAACCTGTTCAAGTAACGTATTAAAAGATGCCAGCTGATTTGGAACTTTCAGAAATTCAAGCGCTCCTCCTAAAAGAAGTAATCTAGGGTTTTTGTATTGTGAGGTCATGCGCTTGTGTTTTATATTTTTTGTACAGACCACTCCCTTGACAAGGGTGCTGGAAGAAAGAAGGAATTCATGAGTGAAGAACTCATATAATAAGAATAAAACCGGAAAATCAGTAGAAAATTTTGACTTTAGAATATCTGAAGAAAGTTAAAGCAGCCCACACCTTTCACTGGGAGTCCCTGACGCTATACACTTAACCTTCACATAATCCCCAGGATCCATACTGCCTCCTCTGCTAGTATCTGGTTTCACAAAATTTGCAGCTTGCCATGCTATTGCTGTGATAATGTCAAGCCAGTCCCCAGCATTATCCTCTTTACCAACTTTGATACCCTCGCCCTGTAGAAGTTGTGACACAAGAGCCCTAAAGTGCCCCTGTATTACAGCTCTGAGAGGTTCTTTGTTTCCCTCATTTTGTTTCTCCCTTGCTGGGAAAATACTTGAACTTGATGAGAACATTGCACCAGAATCCCCAATATCATCATCTTCATCATCGTATGTAAAGAAGCTACTCTCTGCCTCATCATTCTCATCCTCAGGTGGTGGTGGAAACCATATTAGACCATTGTTCTCAAAATCCAATGGCTTTTGAGACTTTGCATATTGGTTAAGAAAAATAGAATCCTCAGAGTAATCATCAGTATTCTCTGGTTCCTCAGTCCCTGTTTCTGGCTTTCTTAAAGCAGCCATGTTTTCTTGATGAAAGGGACCAACATGCTGAGCCATTGGGCTCCCTTCTTGCCTCTGCTGTACAGAAAGCCCAACTCTATAAGGAGTAAAATTGTTCCTAGAGGGGCTGACTGAAGGACTCGATCCCACAGACTTAAAACTACAAAACTCATGCCTAGCACTAATACTACGTGAATCTATATCTGAAACATCCTGATAATATTCAGCCGAAGGACTCAAAAAATGCTTACCAGAATCATCAGCATCTTCTTCATCACTCCTACACCAGTAAACACACAAATAAACACATTCACAGCCAGGGGAAAAAAGATGAAAAAACAAGGTCAAGAAAAAAAAAACAACTTTAGAGGCTTGGGTGTATCCTATTATACATATAAAAATTTAAAGAAAAATATTTCAGCATAATTATTGCCATGTAAACCAATATATACCTGCTGGGAGATTGCCAAATGGACACTAGAGAAGGATGAGTACTAAACGAAGTCATACTCTTGCTGCTTACCAACCCACAATCAGGGGCTTCACTATATTGGGCAAGATGATCACTCCTGATGGTTTCACTGTTCACAGAACAAGGGGATGGTGGTTCTGGGCTCTCCCGGGGAGACTCAGAAGGATGCACTTTCTCACAAAACTTCCTTCCTCCACCTTCACGCCTCACATTAACCCCATCACAACAAAACTTGCAAGATTTAGCACTCATCATTCTAGAAAAATCATTACCCTTTACATTATATGATTGATCAACATCAATCAGAACAAAAGGTGATTCATAACTTGCAACACATTTAGAACATAGCCAACGACCACAGTTTTGGCAGCGGTATCTATAAGAGAATTTATCAACAAGCTTCGTATCACATTCAAAATAACATCTTTTTTCGCAAGCACCCTTTTTCTGCATCCCAAATTCTTCACCAATGAAACCAAAAAGATCACTTGATCCCCAAGAAAACCAAGACCTAACTTTTCCTATTAGATGAAATAGTGAACTATCAGGTATTCCCATAAGAATCCCAAACGACCCCAAAGTAATTCCTATCACCCTCTTTTCCCCTTTTTGTTCTTCTTCTAAGTCAGTGTTTAAGAAAAAAAAAATCCTCAGTTTGATATGGAAATATTGAAAACAAAATCCCACAATAAAAATGGTGGGTTTTAATTGATGGTATGTGTTTTTATGAGCTTAAAATTGATTGATTTTGACCTTTTTATTTTTTCACTTTCTTTTCTCAAAGGTGTGATAAAAGGAAAATGAAATAGAAATCCTCCAAGGAATCACAAAATATTTTCAAGAAGGAAACTAAATCAAAATCTTCCTAATGAACTAATCACAAAAACAATATTTACAAATCAAAAATCACAACAACAACAACATCAATAATTAGACAACAAATTCCCCAATCACAAATTCAACGAAACCAATATAAACCCTAAAATTAAAAATACAACAGAAATTTGACAAACCCCAGAAATTTCCCAAAATTTCAGAGCTTAACCAAACCCAGATTCATCAAGAATGCATCCACAGATCGATTCAAGCATCAAAATCACCGAGGCATATACGGGTTTTAGTTTTTCAAACCAAATCCCAAAAAACCAAAAGTTCAAGCACTGAAAGAACAGGAAAAAGAAACAAATGTAAAGTATAAATTAAGGCAACGAACACATAAAAAAAAAAAAAAAACTTTTCCAATGATTTGAAGAGAAAATTAAAATTAGATACGAGGCAAAATGAGGATCAAAAGGAGGAAAAGAAGGACTACTGAGAAGGTTCCCTTTCTACCGGAATCAGCGCGCATTTCCATCAAAACCCTACAGTCTCTTTCAACTTTCATCAACAACACCACTCTTCTTCTTCTTCTTTTTCCCTTTACTTACTATCACTATTTCTTCTTCCTTTCCCCTTCCTGACTATTATTTTATCACCTCTTTCTCTTCTTTAATTTCCCTTCCTTATTCAATATTCCCTCTATCATCAATACTATAATATTTCTCTCTCCCTCTCTCTCTCTCTCTCCCTCTCCCTCTCTCTCTCCCCCGTCTTTTACTTTCTTTTCCTTTTTTTTTTTTTTTCCTTCTTTATTTGAGTTGTTTGATTAACTAAGGGTTTACGTTATGTATGGGTATTGTATTTTATTGTACTTTTTTTATTCTTTATTCTTTATTATTTTTTTATTTCTTTATTTATTTTAAAGTTTTAAACCCTCTGTCTTGAAGCTTTCTCTTTCCATTGGTCACCATCCATGTTTAAACTTCTACAATTTTTTTTTTATTTCATGCATTATTCATTATTTAAATATTATACGAATTTAATTAATAAATATTTATAATTATCAATTAAAAATATTCAATCATTATTTTTTAAAAAGTTTTTCATAAAATTTTTGTTTTAATTTTAAATTTAAATAAAATAGTAAAAATATCTACATAAATTCCAAATAAACACATAATTATGAAGCAGAAAATTACATGACATATTTTATATCAAATCATTAAAATAACTTAAGCACTTGGATTTTTTTTTATTATTTTGGAAAAAATTCACAATGAAATGAATCCAAGTTTTATAATTAAATATATTACAAAGTCAACTTCGACATAGCATTTATTAAATGTAAATGAATTATTACAATGCAATAAATTAGTTACCTTTAATTTAATATGAAAATAAGTAATAATAAATTTATTTATAAATTTTTGCTATTGAGTATTTCTTTTAGAATACTTTTTCAAAATTTTAATATAATAAAAATATATTATTTAATATAATAATTCTTGTTAACGAATATTCTAAAAATTTTTATTTTGTAAATTTTTATTTTTAAAATAATATTAAAATTTATCAAAATAATTATTAATTATTATATTTAATATAAAATATTATTACAAAAAATAATTAATTTTAACAAATAATATTAAAAAAATTCGTCAATAAAATTTATATAATAATTTTAAAAAGTATTTAGATATACTCGTTAATTAAATTATCCATTTAAATACTTTGGGGCTTAGTCAGAACTGCCGTATTTTAAAGTCTGTGGATTAATAGCAGAGTAGGGGGTAATAAAGAAGGATTTGCGCGATTCCATTTTCTTTTTAATTAACTAACTTTAACACGCTTTTTCTAGCTTCGTGTAATTCACGCTCCATTGACAAGTTCCAGAAATTGGCCATTCTACTCGATCAGGTTGGCGGGTCTCTTTTGAGTTTTGACCCGACCTCAATGGTATTCTTTTACAAATACTTTCCCCTACCTTAATTTACCAAGAAATTTAATAACAAAGTGAGATTTATGGAATAAAATCTGAATTTGGTCCATCTCAATAGCGAAAAAAATAATAAGATCTCCCTTAATGTTCCAAGTACAAAGTTTTTACATGTATAAAAAAATTATTTTTATATATACTTAAAATAATTGAGTTTGATTTCATTTTTAATTTAATATAATAAATTTATATTTTTTAAAATTCATGAATAAAAAATTTATTTTCATTGCAAACGATTTTTAAATTTATGCATAATGCCATTAATGTATATATATATATATATCCATTATTATTATTTGCTTTTACCTCTATTTATTTATTTTACTTTTAGAAAAAAAATATTATACGCACTCTTGGTCCATCATAAAAGTTACCAGGTGACTAAATTTTTTGTAGTTATAAACAAAGATAGACATAAGTCACTCATCATAAAGTTACACTTTTTCATAATAAAACCATCATGCAGGGACTAATAATCTAAAGACGGTTGGGTAAATATTTTTACTGATTTTGGGACATTAAAAACATCATAGTCTTTCATAATTGTTGTTCTGTGCCACTCTAATCATAGATCTTCATCAATTAATCTTCTAATACTTAAAATGATTGTGACTATTTAAAAACCAAAGATGAGTGATCTTCATTATATTCATAATAAGCGTTGTTACTTAATTTAAAGAAATATATATAAAACTTGAAATAATTCGAATATGAAACCAAAGTAAATGGTGTTGGATGGCATGTCCAATGAACAATCTTACAGGTAAGGTGGTTTGGTAGCATTAGTTTGGCGTTTGGTTTGGTGAGAAGATTACATCGGCAAAAAGGCATGTGTGTATGACTGTCTGCTGCCCCAACCTCCAAGCCAAGGTCTGCCGAAAGTTGATGCTTTTTTCCATTTCTTTTTTCAAATTTTTCTCCATTATTCATAACACTATTTTGTTATTGGCATTTTCTAAGGTTTTTTCTAATTTATTTTTATGTTGAATAATAAAAAGTGTCACTAAAACAAAAAAATTAGTTTAATCAAATATAATTTTTCTTTTAAAAAAACAAATTAACTTCATGTATTACATTAAATAATAAGTAACTCTCTACTTATTTATCTCATTCATTATTTTTTATTTAAAATTTTTTATTAAGTAAAATTTAATATGATAATCAAACACATTTAAAAAAATAGAGTACAGATTGTTGCGGTACTATAAGTACTATAAGATAAACACAGGAATTCTTTAAAAAAAAAAACTATATATAGCAGCAGGATACACAAAATATACAATCTTACAAGTTGTGAATTTTTTTACGATTATTCTTTTAAATTTCACAAGTTGGAAAATTATTATATATCCTATTAAGATATGTTTAAAAATTAATTAATTATTATATAATAATTAAATATATATGTATTAATATTTTAATTTTGTCTATGAAATTTATAATAGTTATCATTAAAATAGAGAATAATAGATAGTTAATTATTTTATACATAGATGGTAAAAAAAAAAAAACTCTATAAGTAGGGTTAGTAAAATGAAACATGTCCTATAGAGTATATTTAAAAATATAAAAAATAAATAAACGAAACACGTTTCACTCCACGAATCCCTTTTTATGAATTTTTTCAATTCACTGTTGGTGTATGAGATAATTATCTTAAATAATAATCTTGTTTATTAAAAATTAATATCCTCACGAGATTTCATGCATATGATGATCATATAACGCTATATCCTAAACTCCAATTTAATAGAAATAAAAATAATAAATTGATCATGTTTCTAAAATAATGGCTATATATATACATAGAAATTAATGTTATTGTTCTGTGATCAAATATTTTACCTAAAATTCTTATAATGTGGCCAAATTGGAAGTTGAAATGAGTCACTAGATTCCTTTCCAATTACATCATTCCTATGCAAGTATAGTCACTTAAAGCAAAGGATAAGAGTTAGTGTGAGCCGCCCCCCTACACATTTTTCGTCTTCATATCATCATTTATGACTCATCGCCATGTTAGATTATGTGTTTATTTCTTTTTTGATGATTTTACTTTTGGCATGGTTGGCGTATGGAGAGGCCATGCCATTCTATTAAAAATAATATAAAATATTTAATAATCTTGTCAAATTAGGGCTACAAAAGGCCCCGCTTATGCATTTTTCTTTATTCTAGAAATTAAAGTCTAGTGAAACCACTAAGAAAAACCTAAACCTAAACCTTTTCCCTTTGCCTTTGTTTTCTTTTTCTTTTCAAGTTCGAAAAACCTAAAGTAACCCTTTCATATTTTGGTAATTATAATTAGAGTTTTGATTATTTATTTTAACATAATAAAAAATAACGTAAAATTTATTTGAACTTGAATAAAAAATAATCTAAATTTAAAATAATTAAAACTCAAAAGATTTTAAATTAAAATAATTTAAACTCAATTTAACCTAAAATAAAAAAAATTAATGACTTCACTCTAAATTGATCCAACTTAAATTTACCTGAATTCGATCAAGTATTGTCCCTGAGATCATGCCTTATTGCTTAGTATTATTTCAATTCATTATCCACCAAAAAAATAGACTCTAAGAATGTGCATTGGCATGATGTTATGGTGTCATCATTCACTTTTATGATAAAATAATTAGTCTTCAAGCTAAAAGATTAAGTACTAGAGTCTATTTGGTATCCATCAATAGAGTGCTTTATAATTTTGGGTGAGAATGTTGTGCCTTCATATCAATGATTTTTTCAAAGAAATTAGAAGAAGATATAATTATATAGTCAATATACTGCACTTGTATTTAGCAAATTTGATTCCCTTCATCATCATTCCAACCAACACAACATGAGCCATGAATCCGACCACTCTAACACTTAATTAAGATATTTTTATAAACTTGCCACATGTTAATTTTTTTTATTAATAAAATATTTTAAACTTTCACCTCTTTTGTGAGATATATTCTTTTATTTTATTATTATTTAATGAAATCACTGAACAATAATTTAAAAATTCATAAAAATAATGATTTAATTAAATAAAATTAATAATATTTCACCAAAAAATATACTTAATAATAAAAGATGATTATTTAGAAAATAACTCTTAAAATATATCAACTTACTTATTGCTTATCAAATTAAATTGAATAGTAAAAGATATTTATTCAACAAAAGAAACCTTTAAAATGAAATTTTTGAAAATGTTATACACAAGAACAACAAAGTTTTTATGATTTCATATTCAACCAAAAAGAATAAATAATTTATATTTTTTAAATAAATAAAGTGATCTCGGATGTAATTCGGTATTTTTTTTTAGTTTTGATTATTGTACTCTTGCTTCTTTTAAAAAAAATACTTTTATAAAAGGAAAATAATAAGTAAAGTTAATGCCCACTTATTCCACCATATTATTGTTGAAACATTTCAACTTTGTACGTTTTTTGAATTGACCCATTTTCCCTTACTTTCTTTTTTATATTATGTCCAAGGTGAAAAAAGAGTGTGCCTTCCTACCATTGCTTCGGGCAAAAGCAGCATTGCTTTGTTAACACAATTGCTTAGGATTGAATTTTTCAAAATTTACAATTAAATCCTCCATTGAGTCTCTGTTATACAATAATGCTTTGATTACTTAAAATTAAAGATTAAGGTACCCTTTGTTAATACTAATGATACCGATTTGGGAGTTTAGGTTACACTTTAGTGTGTGTGTGTATATATATATATTATATTTAATATGTCGGTATTCTGTTATATTATTTATCTAGATCAAAGACTTAAATTTAGACTCAATCTTCGATTTAGTCTAAGAAGATCGGCTCAGTTGCATAAAATCTTAAGTATAAAAAGAACAAGACAAGAGAGCTGAATCTGAAGTCATATTTTTCATCCTCTAATAGCTTCACAGTTTTCTTTCTTTATCTCTCCTCAAATATTTATTGACTTGTATTGAAATGCACCATTAGGTCAAATATTCGGTATCTCTTTGACTATGTGCTAGTCTTTGACATGTTCTCCTTCCCTTAGGGCTAATACTCTCTCAAGCTCTCCTCCTAAATCGCACAAACACTTCAATATGTTCTTGCAATATACAAAATAAAAAGGTTAAATTTCGACTAAAACATATGTAAGTTCCTAAAGTTTTTCATTAACTCATACTTTCAATTGTACTTATAGATATCTTATTCTATATTTTGTATTCAAATAATTATGTCCCTGGTGTATCATGTAAATCCATCAGGCGCATGGTTAGCATATTTTGCTCATGTAAATTGTGATATGGCTTTTTCAACAAGTGAAAAGATTTTATACTTTTAAGACTAGTAAATCATTTTGCCCTGTTAGAGAAGCATCTCATTTGCCATGAGTGAGAACAATGCCAGCCGGCAAATGAGCTCTCTTTAAGTATTCAATGTCACAATGTCATGAAACACCTTTTTCCAGATTATCTGAATAAAAATCATGAAATAATTGATTATTGGAAACAATAAAAAGATAAAAGTCAACGGTTAGGTTAAAAACCCCACATTAATTATATCTTGTTTCCTAGCATGGATTATAACTTTGTTTTTAAGTTGAACTAACGTCTAAACTTGATATCAGAATCGAAATGTTTTTATCAAGAGAGGTAATGAAAATCTCAAATTACTTCTCTTTTATTCTATTTGACCCT
>JBBYHK010475679.1:0-18976 GCA_038382065.1 Adansonia grandidieri | reverse complement strand
AGAGCAAATAAGTTCTTCCTCTGCTTTTATCTGATCGACAGGTCGTAACGGATGGCGGTGGCTGAAATGATTTACGTTTGAACGCAAAGCGAAAACTTCGTGGTGCTTAGCCATACTTTCTTTTTTGTTGAGGTTTACCTTAAATCCAACTTCTAGTTGATTTATATATATATATATATACACACACAGAGAGGAGGGATCTACAGTAATTTTGATTGATATAATAAAAATATTAAAATTGATCTAAACTTTACATGCACAACAATAAGTATAGTTATATTACTTTTTTTCAATCAAGTATAATTATATTACTACAATGTTAAAAGTTCTTTTCTTGAAGTGTTTATTTGGGTTATTACCAATCTTAGATCTCCTCATGATATTGGTACCGAGTCTCTTTATCTGGTTTAAGTTTAGAATCAAAATAAATAGTGCAAATGAAATGCGTTTAATTTCTATATATATATATATATATATATATATATATTATTCCTTGATTCTTCATTACTTTCTCATATCGCAAGTTAACCCATCGGAGGATTCAATTTCTGTGCACACTACCATGCTAGCATGCTACCTCCATTCTTTGCTTATTTTATACTGCTTTTGCTCTTCTCCCATGTACTTAGCCTATTAATAATCAAATCTTCTTTCTTCTCAAAACAATCCTAAACCCTACTGCAAGGACTGAGAAAAAATATTCTAAAACAATCAGGTTTTTTTTTTTTTGTTAAATACTCTTAACCCCATATAAGCAAAGTGCATATATACATATATATATTGCACAGCCTTAAGTTTAGGATTTGCTTCTTTGTATGCTTAAGTCAACTTTCAAACACTCAAAAAGAGAATCTAATTTCTTTAAAGGCACTGAAATTAAAAAATTAAAAGACTTAAAGCAGAAAAGAACACAAAGATAATAAAAAAGAATGCTAAAATATATTTCTTAAGTATTTGATAATACAAGTGAGGCTGGAGAGGCCTCTATTTATAGTTGAATTCCTTATTTTATATAAGCTGAATAGTTATTTTTAATTGTATATCCAAATTTATAAAAATTAAGCTTTCTAGAATTCTTTAAAGATTAAGCTTATTTTAATGAGCCAAGTTATTCCATGTACTTTCTGCCTTTGGGCTTGGATTGCTTAGTGCGGCCCGTGACACAAAACTTAAAGTATAAAAAAGATGATGTGCTACAGTGTTTCCCCTTCGCGACACAAGGACCCATCCAAGTTCGAATAATTCTAAAAAAGTAAAATCTAATAATAACTATTAAAAAGGTAAAAGCAAAAAAAAAAAAAAATTTTAAAGAAGAAAATAATAATTATTAAAATTATTAATAAAGATATTGAAATTATTTTTTTACCCCACATCTCATGTCTTGGCTCCAATCTCCATGCTGCAATTCAACAAAATATATAAATTATATATATTAAATTAAAATATATATAAATTAAAACATATAAAATTATGTATATTAAAAAAACTATTTAAAGATAATAAAATATTAAAATATTTTATATTAATTCTTAAATTCATAAAATAAAATATATATTTTGAATTACTAGTTCAAAATAATAAAAATTAAAAATAGTTTATAATTGTTATATAATACATACTATATATTATATATAAAACACATTATATATCATATATTTTATATAAATATATGCGGGGGGAGGGGAAGTGGCCACCACCCCACACATATAAATATATGTCATATATTAATACAAGGGAACCGACTTCCCCTTTTTATACTATATATAATATATATTACGTATTTATGTATTAAATATATTTATAATAATATGAATTATTAAATATTTATATATCATATATTACATATTTATATAATTTATATATATTAAAATAGTATTTAAAAGTAATAAAAATTAAAAAATATTTTATATGAAATTTCTAATTATTTTTTAAAAATTAAAATAATATATATTATACATAATATAAATTATATATAATATATATAAATTATACATATTATATATAATATATATAATATGTAGTATTATAAATATAATATAATAATATATTATATATAATAAAAATAAAAAATATTTATATTAAATATATAATTATTTTTGAAAAAATTAAAAATAATATATATTATATATAAATTACATAATAAATATTATATTAAAATATATTATATAACAAAAATAAAAATATTTTATGTTAAATTCTGAATTACTATTTAACAAATAATAAAAACAAAATATATTTTCTAGTAAATTATTAAAAAATAATAAAAAATATTTTATATAAAACCTCAAATTATTATATAAAAATAATAACAATAAAAAATTGAAATCAAATCTCGAATTGCTATATAAAAAATAATAACTAAATGTACGACCCACCATCATTAAATGTATGACTCTCCATAACTAGATGTACGACTCACCATAACTAAATGTACAAAAACTATAACCAAATGTATGACTCATTATAATTAAATGTACGACTCACCATAACTAGATGTACGAATGATTATAACTAAATGTAAGACTCACCATAATTAAAAATATGACTCATCATAATTAAATATATAACTCACATTCACCATAATTACATGTACGACTCAACATAACTAGATGTACAACTCACCATCTATATGTACAACTCACCATAACTATATATGTAGACATCTAATTTTGTCCGGACCAGTTTTTGGTATCTTAGGGGTTTAGGTAAAAGGTGACAAAATAAAAAAAATAGAAATAAAGCTGAGGAATGATCGGAACTCCACTCGGGAGAAACTTAGAGAGTTAGGCCTATGACTAGCTATGTCTTGCTTGGTCCTTGGTTATTCGGTGTCTATAATTTTTTAGATATAATTCCCTCTCTTTTTGCCTTCTAATCTTTTACTTTTTATGCCTTTATTTTGTGATCACTTTTTTTAGGGATTGCCTTCTTTTTGAATGAATGTTGATTTGAATAAGTATGGTAATATAGAGTAGATTGAAAAGGTTTGATAGTTTTCCTGACACACACCGTACACTTTCATTTTGCATTAGATTCCCACCAAACACCATGGTGAGGCTAGGTTCCTAATTATTAGGAGAAAGTGAGCCATCTACCTTCGTGAGTAACCCTCCGCATAGGCATGGCAAGACCTTCTAGGATGTAAATTACCTATGTCTCTCGTGAGTAACCCTCCGCATTTGCATAGGGAATTACATCCATCGGGTCAAACCCATTCCACCAAACCCGCGATGAGCCTAGGATTGGGGTGCCTCAGCTGTTCTTACTAGATGGAGGAGTAATTCAGATACCCATTTAGGCATCTACTTAAACTTATATAGTGAGCCTTACGAGCCAAGCCATGCCAAACTATACCAAAATGCTGATAGAATAACCTGGAGAATAGGGTCACTTGGGGAAACAGTTTTTACCTTTACTTCTGTATACCATATTATACAAGCGACGATAGGTGAACATCGTCCCTCACATTTGTCACTTTATTTTTATGATCATTTCTTTAGGGTATGCTATAATGTCCTATGGCTCACCCTTCCTTAGTAAGTGGGTGATGACGAGTGAATGTTCACACCTACGATACTAGAAGTTTATAATCTGACAAAACTAAGTCACCATGCTGATGATTTAACATATATATTGATGAACGAATGTCACCATTTGTTTGGTCAGGCCTGTCCTTATGAGGTATTTTATCGCCACGCGTAAAGGTAATCATAGCGTAGATACGTTGTGATGCTGTCCAATTGTTATGCTCGCCTCTATGCATCATACCATTTATTTTTAGGGCAAACTTCTATGTGCCATTTTCATTTTGTTGCTTTCATTTCTTAGTGGCTTATTTCTTTGTACAGTTACTAACTTATCGTCTCTTTTTGTTCCCTTTTGCATGCATGCATCATTTCATTATTATCGTTGCCATGGGACAATTGGCCAATGGTGCAGTGTTTACCAAGGGGTGTCTGTCATGGAGCAACAGTCCGTCTCAGAGTTGAAATCTTTTGAGGAAGTTTGAGCCTGGTCCAAGCGACTACAGCGTGAAGATGGGGACATCCTAAAACTTGGGTATATCTCGACAACGCACAAAAAGATCAAAATAATGTATCATCAGAATGACTGGCAAGATCTGAAATATATGGACCAGTTAGGATAGTACCAAGAAGGAATCATTCACAAAGAGATATGGGGACATTGCCCTTTTATTCCAGGTCCATTTGGATGTTAATTTGCTGCAGGCCACTTCTTAATTATGGAACCTCGCATATCGATGTTTTACCTTTAACCATGAAGATTTGACCCCCACAGTAGAGGAATATACCCCACTGCTCAACATCGAGAGGGCCAAGATTGATAGAATATATTTCAAGGCATTAAACCCTCAAACTTTTAAAAAATGATTGGCCTAGATTCTCAGTGCACTCGAGGCATGGATTGAGGGTAACATCAAGAAAAAGGGAAACGACAAGTGCATTTCATGGGCTAGTTTGAAAGAGGCAATAGCAAATACCATCAACGTTCAGAAAATGCAAGATATATTTGCTTTGGATATATATGGCCTAGTCATTTTCCCAAATATGCTAGGTTATGTCGAAGCAGCGGTGGCAGATCTCGTTTCTCAACTATGTTGCAACATTAACCCGACACCTACTATCATTGTTGAAACCATTTGAGCCCTTAATTTTTTCAAGAAAATCGAGATAGGACGTTTCATTGGTTGTGCACCTATGCTTCACCTATGGCTTGTTAGCCACCTTTGCTTGGAAAAAAAGAGAAGGCAGTACAATTTCTTCCTTAACTTCAATCCTATCTCCAAAGTCCTCGAGAAAGAATGGTTTCACAAAAAGTTCGAGGAATAATGGACCAGAAACTTCAGAATCTCAATAGGGATAAAATGGCATGGAAGGCTACTTGGTTCTCACTACAAACCATCATGTACAGATGTGGGGATTACAATTGTGTGCCACTCATTGGGTTATGGGGAAGTACTAGCTACGCACCTATTCTGGTCCTTCGACAATTTTTGTGGCAGCAATTTATCCCCTTTGTTCAAGACCTAGAGGCATATAACCTTGAATATGATTAGCCAGATTATAAGTTAAGAATTCAATTAGCCTTCAGTGCTTAGAGACAAACTCATTACATGGAAAGATACTAGAGAAAAAGCAGTATGACCTCGAGGTATAATGAATGGAAGATACGTTGCACCAATGATGCCTTGCCTCCGCCCGCTATTGTATCTGTAGATGAAGAATTTCCTTCTGAAATTAAATTGCTTAGACGAGAATTTGAGCAAGAAAAGACAACTCTTACCAAGGAAATTACCTGCCTAAAGGAGGAAAAGAGTTAATTTGAAATGGACCTTTATCTACGTGAAGGTGAGGTAAAACGAGTTGACAAGGAGAAGAATCATCTCAAAGAAGATCTCGAGAGTCTAAGGAAAGACTATGTGGCCGTCAATAAAGCAAACAAATCACGACGCCAAGTAAGTCTTCAATCGAGTGGAGAACAGAAATTGCCACCCTCGAAAAAGAACTACATCAGTGGAAAGAAGCGACTAAAGATAATAAAGAGAAGCTTGTCAGAGCTTAAACCCTCACATCGATTTATCAGAAGAAAAATGCACGGTTAGAAGCTCACGTTCAAGATTTAAGAGCAAATTAGGTTAAGAACAAGACATTAGCAGTTAGGATTCAAGGCTTAGAGCAATCCTTACAAGCTTGCCAAAACCAGGTAGATGAATTAGTACGGGCTTCAGAATGGTGGGAGCAAGAATGGTAATAAATAGTCAATCAGGCTTGCCCAAATTATCAGACTCATCATCACCATCTCACTGGATAAATTCAGGCAGCTCAGTTGGAGGCTGAATATATGATGGATGTGGCTCGATCTCTAGTATATAGCATCTTACCCATTGGAGCTCACGAATAAGAACTGTTGTATTTCTTAGAACATGTGATTAGATAATGTAATCATGCCAAACATTTTTGAATGTAATCATATGTATTCAAAGCTATGATTGCTTTAATGAAAGACGCTATTGGTGGAGCTGTTTCCTAATCCAATTGTCCCTTTTGTATTTTCATCAATAGCATTTATTCTTTTTCTGCTTTACATCAATAACATAATTCTTTTTCTGCTATATATCCATTTTCATGTCATGTCATGACACATTCTAAAGGTCCAATCCATCAATAATCTAACGTGAAGGTGTCCCGAAACATGGAATCTTCAGCTCACCATCGTTATAACACTCATACCTATCGAAAAGCTATGGAGAACGATCATCAGTCCCACATGAAGTGACTAGAACTCATGTACAAAGAATCTCAAGAACAACCAGCCTGTAGGAATGAAGAACTTTAATCTCAAATGGTAGAATTGACAAAACTATTGTCTGAAGTTTTAAGGAATAAAGTGCAAGCGAGCACCATCGACACTGGCAAGGGACTGGCCAACCCTGAGAGTAATCTAAATGGTGGTACCGAGGCTACTAACGTGCATTTGGCAGCTTTGCATGAACAGCATCCCCTGGCAACAAGAATTTCGTCAACTCAACCATTCATTTATCTCAATCCTGTAATAGCACCACATTTGGTTCAAGGCCCTTCACCCGCTATACCTATAGTACCAGATCTTGATGAACAGGCAGAACAAGAAAGGGCAAAAAGGTTTTTGAAAAATGATGAAGACTTTAACAAATATCAATCTTTAGAAAAACGTCTTCGAGCTGTTGAGGGAACTAATAAATTTGGAATTATAGATGCAAAGGCTCTAGGACTGGTCTCTATTCTCGTCATTTCGCACAAATTCAGGGTGCCATAGTTTAAAAAATATAATAGGACCATAGATCCCATACCCACCTTTGGATGTATTGTCGTAAGATGACCGGGTATGAAGAAAATGAAAATTTGCTAATCCACTACTTCCAGGACAGTTTAGCAAGGGTAGCTCCCTAATGGTCCATAGCCCTATCAGAATTCAAACATGGATAGATCTGGCTCATGCACTCCTCGACCAATATAAGCACGTATCTAATTAGGCCCCAGATCGCCTATCCCTCATGAACATGGAGAAGAAAGCCTCTAAGAGTTTTAGGTAGTAGAGGGAGGAGGTAGCTCAGGTTCAACCTTCATTAACCAAAAGAGAAATGACAGTTATGTTTGTCGGCACTTTAAAAGCTCCTTACTATGAGAAATTAGTGGGAAACGCCACGAAGAATTTTGCTAATATAGTCATATCAGGGGAGATAATTGATAATGCCATCAAAAGTGGGAAAACATCTATGGGAGAATCATCAAGGTCAATTAAGAAACCAACAAGTAAAGGAAAGGAAAAAGAAATAAATGCTATCAGTCATAGCATCGCAAAGTTCCTTCAATGTCCAGCTCACTCAAGGGGTATATGCTCCTACTATGTTGTATCCAGGTTTTAGCCTCTACAAAATGACACCAGCAGTTCACTCTACTGGGATTGCTCCAACAGTCACCTTCACACCTAATCTTGTTCAAAACATTTCTCCAAGCATACAACCTCACAGCACAAACAATGCTAGAGCCCTAAGTAATCATCAAGCATCCTGAGAAAAGGAACATTTTGACCCTGTACCATACTAATATAAAGAGATCTACAATCGCCTATTAGTTGACTGATTGGTCACCCCAGTGTTCTTAGACCTAAAATCTCCACCATACCCCAGCTAGTGTGATGAGAATGCTTACTGTGAATACCACACTGGAGCACAAGGACACTCAATTGAGAACTGCACCTCATTCAAAAGAAAGGTGCAAGGCCTGCTGAAAAGAGGCATAATCAAAATAGAGCAAGGGCCTTGACCAAATGTTGGGGCCAACCCCTTCCCTAATCATGCTGAACCGATGGTAAATTCCATGATTGATGGGAAAAGCTATTGGATCAAAAGAGATGTCAGAGAGGTCAAAACGCCAATGAGTAAAGTATGGCAAGCATTCAAGGAGGTTGGGATAGTGAGCCCAAGAAAGGAATTCACGGAGTTCTCTTATTACTACTATGCTCAAGAACACGATTTACTGCAATATTCATCGTTCCTGAAAATAGTCCAAGGAATGATGGACCGATCTGAGATAGAATTCTATGAGGAATGTCATGAACCGACTTATCCATCTGTTAACGTCATCGAAGAGGGGAAGCGAATGATGATGGCGTCCTTATTTGCCTTTCTATTATGAGTATGAAGAGGTGACCAAATGAAAGCTTTAGGCATTACATTTCTAGGTGGATGGAAAAGGCCGTTCAAATTCAACCGCTATTGATAGAGAAGGAAATGATTTTCAGGTTTATTGGCACACTACAGTCACCGTACTATAAAGAAGTGGTGAAAAGAACCCCTCAAAGCTTTGCAGATGTAGTTATACTTTATGGGATGATGGATAAAGCTTTGAAAAGAGAATCAAGTAGGAGCAAGAGGAAAGAAAAGTCAAAACAACACGACAGTTAAGGTTCGACAAAGGAGCCAGTTCATCTCAAACCTGTGTAGATGCAGACCTAGAAAGGTTCATTGCTGAGCAAAATTGTGAGATCGTGAAGAATGTGGAAGAGCTGAGAACGCCAATGAGCACAGTTTGGCAGATTCTGGTAAAGGCCAAATTAGTTAATGGGGTTGAGAAGAAAGAGGAAGAAGTAGATAACTTTTGCGATTTCCATATAGTACATTGTTAAACCCTTCAGATGTGTAAAGAGTTCCATGCCATGGTCCAAAGAATGATGAAGGATGGCACCATCGAATTTTATGATGAAAAGCAAACTTTGACTATTTAAACCATAGAGGCATTTCCATCTATCAATACCATAAATAGGGGTGCGGACAATCCCTCATATGGCATCGGAAGACCATTGATCTTGTATGATAATCGACCGCATCCTCAGGCCGTTCTTACCTCATCTGCACCAAGGATGGTCATTCAATTGTAGTCTCTATTCCCCTACGAAGACAACAAGGTTATTCCCTGAAATTATGAGAGTAAAACCTCAATTATTTGGAAATCTAGTCAACTGGCCTCAAAGATTGATCTTTCGAGGGTAAGCCACTTGACTTGGAGTGGTAGGTATTATGTGCCACCAGCCTTAAGAGATGAAGCTCAGCAAGAAGATACTAGCTAGAATCTTGAAACACTTAAGTCTGCAACTAAAAGGTCAAATTCAAGAGTCACCAAGGAACCGATCAGTGAAAAAGAAGCAATAGAGTTTTTTAAGGTCATCAAACACAGTGAATACAGTATCGTGGATCAACTAAATAAACAACCTACCAAAATATTTGTACTATCACTTTTGTTTAACTCCAAAGCTCATAGAAATGCACTCCTAAAAGTTTTAAACGAGGTCTATGTCTCTCCCGATATTTCTATAGGCGAGCTACATCATCTAGTGAACAATATCATGGCTGACAATTACATATCCTTTAGTGATGACGAGATTCCACAAGGAAGAAGAGGAAATCATAAAGCCCTTCATATCACCACATACTGCAAAGGGAGCATATTGCCCAAGGTGCTCATCGATAATAGATCAGCTTGAATGTAATGCCTAATGTCATGCCTGAATAAGCTCCCTATTGATGCGTCTCACATTTGAAATAGTCACATAATCGTTTAGGCATTTGACGAAACCTGTAGAAGTGTTATAGGGAACATCACTATCCTACTCCAAATAGACTCATATACTTTTGGGGTTGACTTTCACGTGATAGATATTGCTCCATCATATAATTACCTTTTGGGAAGGCCATGGATCCATTCTACAGGAGTAGTTCCATCATCCTTGCACCAAAAATTAAAGTTTGTAATTGGAAACAAAGTTATTAGTATTGGTGGAGAAGAAGATATCATTGTTGCTACCTCTACCAATACCCTATATATTGAACCTGATGAGGGCATCCTAGAACCCTCTTTTCAATCATTTGAGTTCATTAATGCCACCTATGTTAAGCAAGGATCGCCCATGATTAAGCCTCATCTGTCAGGAAGCACGCAAATGGGCTTAAAACTAACAATTGACAAAGGTGCTTGAGCTGAAGATGCCTCAATGAGTTGCTAAAGCTCTAAATATGACCCATCAGACTGACAAGAGAAAAGTAGGGTTTAAACCCAATGCACAGCAAAAAAAGAAATTGGCCCAAAAGAATCGAGCTAAAAGAATAGTGCATCTGTTGGGACAAGACATGGGACGTGAACCTATGGCATTTTTGCCATTGCATAAGAACTTTCACTCAGGCGGACATGTTAACACTAGCTCGACAAATGTCATGCTTGTGTTAGGGAAAACTTTTGAGGATTTCTCTATCAATGTAATTGAAGAGCCATCAGTAATGGGTGAAGAGACTGACTTATGCCCTCGAGAGTTTATTCCAAGTGTCTTGACTGAGACAAAAATCCCTGTATTGTTCAAAACTCTTTTAAAGTAATGCCATGAACCAAACCCACATGCTTTCACCCAAGAGCATTGTGGGATCCTTTGTATGGGCACCTTTTATTAAGTATTATCAATGAAAATGATAGAGCATTATGCATTTCATTCATTGTGTCCATTTTCACCTCCCTCCGCATATTTTTTTTCCTATATTGTTCTTTTTTCATATTTTCAGGTATTAGGATGAACATGACATGAATGTCCACATTGAGACTTAGGAAATCGACTTTAAGCAAGCAATCTATGCTGGTGGGGTTGAGTACGAAGAAGATTCCGAGGAGGACCTGTACCCCTAGATTTGCTTAGACTAATTGAACAAGAAGAAAAATAGATTTTACCTCATAAAGAACCCATCGAAACCATAAACCTTGGGACCAAGAAGACCAAAAGAAAGTCAAAATTGGAATCTCTATAACCATCAACCCAAAACCAACTGATAAGCCTTCTCTAAGAGTTTTGAGATGTGTTTGCCTAGTTTTACTAGGATATGCCTGGGTTAAGCACCAACATCGTAGTTCATAAACTTCCTCTCAAACCTGAGTATAAACCTGTACAACAAAAGCTTAGGAGGATGAAAGCTGAGATGTTGCTAAAGATCAAAGAAGAAGTCAAAAAACAATTTGAAGCAAGATTTCTCGAAGTTACCAAATACCTTGTGTAGGTGGCCACTATAGTGTCAGTCCCTAAGAAGGATGGTAAGGTGCGAATGTATATGGATTATAGGGACTTGAATCGAGCTAATCCAAAAAATAACTTTTCTTTGCCTCATAATGATACCCTTGTGGACAACACCACCAAAAATGCACTTTTTTTTTCATGGATGAATTTTTGGGATACAACCAAATCAAAATGGTGACCGAAGACATGGAAAAGACCACTTTTGTAACCATGTGAGGATTTTTTTGCTACAAAGTGATGCCTTTTGGGCTCAAAAACGCTGAGGCAACTTATCAAAGGGCAATGGTGACATTGTTTCATGACCTTATGCCCAAAGAGATGGAAGTTTACGTGGACAACATGATCGCCAAGTCACTTAGAGAGAATGACCATGTAGCCGACTTGCGAAAGCTCTTCAAACACCTTCACAAATATCAGCTCAAGTTAAACCCTGCCAAATGCACATTTGGCAAGTTATTGGGCTTCATTGTAAGTGAAAAAGGAATGGAAGTGGACCCTGATAAGGATAGGGCCATTCAAAGCCTTCCACTGCCTCAAACCCCAAAAAAATGAAAAGTTTTTCTAGAAAGATTGAACTATATAGCCCGATTTATATCTCAATTGACTGACGAATGTGACCCGATCTTTCGGCTACTTCGTAAACAAAATCCCAGAGAATGGAATGAAGAATGTCAAGAAGCCTTCGATAAAGTAAAGCAATACCTTTCAAGCCCTCCAGTGCTTATGCCTCCAATCCTAGGTAGACCTCTAATTTTATATCTATCAGTTTTTGATAGTTCGATGGGCTGTGTATTGGCCCAGCATAATGATTCAGGAAAGGAAAAATAGGCTATCTACTATTTAAGCAAGAAGTTTAGAGAATATGAAAATAACTGCCTGATAGTAGAAAAGCTATGTTGCGCTCTAGTCTGGACAACCAGGAGGTTAAGACAATATATGTTATACCACACCACCTGGTTGATCGCCAAAATGGATCCCGTCAAATACTTATGTGAAGCCCTTGCATTTTTAGGAAGATTGGCTAGGTCATAAGTTCTGCTTTCTGAATACGATATTGTATATGCGAATCAAAAGGCCATCAAAGGTAACGCAATCGCAGATTTCTTGGCTAGTCGAGCAATAAATGGTTATCAACCTTTGGACTTCCAATTCCCTGATGAAGACCTAATGTATATATTCGAGGTGGGAGATGCAACCGATAGTGATTCACCTTGGAAAATATTTTTCGATGGTGCTTTGAATGCATTGGGGTAATTTTAATCTCACTTGAGGGAAGCCATTATCGTATCACTACGAGATTGAGCTTTGACTGCACTAACAACATACGTGAATATAAGGCTTGCATCATGGGACTCCAAGTGACCATCAAAAGGGGCATATGAACTTTACGAGTGTTTGGAAACTCAGCCCTTGTCATTTACCAATTGAAAGGGGAATAGCAGACACGTGATGCCAAACTAACTCATTATAAAACTTTAATCTCAGAATTAAGAAAAGAATTTGATGATGTTAGCTTCCAATATTTGCCTCAGGAAGAGAATTAAATTACTGATGCCTTAGCCACCTTATTATCCATGTTTAAGGTCAATCGGGAGTCGGACTTTACCCTTATTTAGATAAGCATTCATTTAACACTGGCATATTGCTAGAATATTGAGAAAGAAAAAGATGCTTTGCCCTGGTATCATGACATCCTCCAATATATCAAAAATTAGCAATACCCTGATCATGCCACCGAAAATGATAAATGAACCATATGAAGAATGGCCGCAAACTTCACTTTGGATGGCAGAGCGATTTACAAGAAGAGTTGGGACCAAGTATTACTCTAGTGTGTGGATGCCTTAGAAGCCAAAAGAATCCTCAATGAGGTCCATGAAGGGATCTGTGGTATACATGCTAATGGACACCGAATGGCGAAATAAGTCATGCTATTAGGCTATTACTGGCTAACTCTAGAAAGGGATTGCATCAACTATGCCCATAAATGCCACAAATGAAAAATCTATGCAGACAAGATTCATGTCCCTCTGGTTATGATAGCCCCATGGCCATTTTCTATGTGGGGCATGGACATGATTGGACCAATCACCCTTAAGGCCTCCAATGGATATCGTTTCATCCTACTTGCTATCGATTACTTCACCAAATGGGTAGAGGCAGCTTCTTATGCTAACGTCACTAGAGCTATCATGTGCAAATTTATGAAATGGGACATCATTTATCGGTATGGCTTCCCCGAGCAAATCATTATGGACAATGCATGTAATTTGAAAAATAAGATGATTCAAGCAATCTGTTCTCAATTCAAAATTCAGCACCCAAATTCCATCCCATATCGTCCAAAAATGAATGGGGCAGTGGAAACATCCAACAAGAATATCAAGAAGATAATCCAAAAGATGGTTGAGATGTACAAGGATTAGCATGAAAAGTTACCCGTTGCTTTACATGTTTATCGCAGAGTCATACGAACTTCTATGGGTATTACACCATTTTCCTTAGTCTATGGCATGGAAGGTGTTTTACCTATTGAGGTTGAAATCTTTTCCCTTAAAGTTTTAATAGAATCATAACTTGAACAGGCCGAATTGGTTAAAGATCGATTTGAGAAACTTAATCTTATCAAAAAGAAGAGAATTAAAGCCATCTATCATGGGCAGATGTATCAAAAGCGTATGATAAGAGCCTATGACAAAGGTCCATCCTCATCAGTTTTGAGAAGGTGACTTGGTGTTTAAGCAAATTCTTTCAATCCATAAAGATGTTCACATAAAATGGACTCCAAATTAGGAAGGAGTATACATGGTGAAGTGTGTATTCTCTAGAGGAGCTTTAATCTTAACCGAAATGGATGGCAATGACCTGCCTAATCCTATGAACTTCGATTCCGTAAAAAAATGTTATGCCTAAAAGAACATTAGGATGAAAACCAAAAAGGGCTTTCTATTAGCCTTTCACCTACCATTCTCCAAAAAACAAAAAAAAAACCAAAAAAAAAAAAGAAAAACAAAGTAAAAAACCAACTTAAGTCAAAAACTTGAGAGGGCGGCTTAAGTAACCAAACCTATTCAAACCAAGTCGAGCCCAAACTGTCATCAGCCTAAAACCAATCTTTTCCATATTCATAACTTTGACCAAGACATCAAATCATAACTTACCCATCTATTCTATGCTGACCAAACCTTATCCATACCTGCACTTGGAAAATGATAAATGACCAACGTTAAGCCCTCTATCCCATCGTGGGGCAATCTGAGGAATCTTTTTATGATTTGGACAACACCACAAGGATCATTTTCTCGAGAAAAAGTCTCCAAAAGCACTTAGTAGAAAATTCATGTCATCAATATCGAAGCCAATCGATCGAGCAGACTTTTTTTGGCTCTTTTGTATTTCAAAATTTTTCAATCAAATGAGAATATAATCACTTGAATTCTCAACCCTGCATTCCATGTTGCATCATGTTTATCATTTAATTGATAATGCTTGATAAATGAACAAAATTGATAACACGATTTCATAGCATTGCTTGGAAAGATTGAACTTTATGAGAATTTTTGTTAGGTCTCAATACCAAAAATGAACTTTAGGGCCATGGTTGGTCCCACTTTCTTTGATCTTGTATCTTGAGAAGTGTTCAAACCCTACCCCTAGAAAAGTCTATCATGAAGAATAAATGTTAAAATCCTGCTTCAATTAGCACCTAAACAACCAGGGTTCAACACATTTAAACAGTCAAAGTGGCTCTTTAGAGTTAGAATTGGCAAAGAAGCACCACTCATGCTTGCTAATGAACTCTTTACAGCTAGAGCCTTCCAACATGAATCATCCGATTTCACAATCCTCTTATTACTATCATTGGTCATCGGGACAAGAAGCCACCTTATCAGATGTGAGAAGGATCCGAAATTTACGAATTATGCCTTTGGAAACACCATTTTTGCATCATTGAAACATGCATATGCATTCCATGCATTCTACAAGATTTAACATCTTTTAGGTACCAATCCCTGTACAAAAGGCACATAAGTAAAGAGAGCAAGGTGCGACTTTCTGTTTCCAAAAACCTTAAAAAAATCAAAAGCTTATTAAAAACCATCCAAGAAAAGTATCTAATCTTAACACCAAGATTTTTTTTCTTATCCTCAAAGAGTAGGACCTTTTCTTTCTTTGTCCTCAAAGAGTAGGACTTTTTCTTTTCTTTGTCCTCAAAGAGTAGGACGTTTCATTTTCTTGTCCTCAAAGAGCAGGACGTTTTCTTTTTTTGTCCTCAAAGAGTAGGATGTTTTCTTTATAACATCCTTTCTTTGTCCTCAAAAAGCAGGATGTTTTCTTTCTTTACCCTCAAAGAGCAGGACATTTTCTTTCTTTGTCCTCAAAGAGCAGGACGTTTCTTTTTTTATCCTCAAAGAGGTTTCTTTTTTTATCCTCAAAGAGCAGGACATCCCTTTTTTTTTCTTGTCCTTAAAGAGTTGGATGCTTTTTTTCTTTGTCCTCAAAGAGCAAGATGTTTTTTTTCCTTGTCCTCAAACAGCAAAATGGTTTTTTTCCTTATCCTCAAAGAGCAGGACATTTTCTTTCTTTGTCCTCAAAGTGTAGGACATTTTCTTTTCCTGTCCTCAAAGAGCATGATGTTTCTTTTCTTTGTCCTCAAAGAATAGGATGTTTTCTCTTTTTGTCCTAAAAAAGTAGGGCCTTTTTCTTTCATTTTAGTCCTCAAAGAGCAAGACACCTTTTTTTTAAACCCACATAAGCTGGTGGCATCCCTTTCATTCTAGTCCTCAAAAAGTAGGATACCTTTTCTTTTAAGCCCATACAAGCTGGTGGTACCCCTTTCATTTTAGTCCTCAAAGGGCAATACGCCTTTTCTTTTTCTTTGAAGCCTATACAAGCTGGTGACACCCCTTTCATTTTAGTCCTTAAAGAGCAGGATGCCTTTTCATTTTCTTTTAAGCCCACATAAGCTGGTGGCTCCTTTTTCATTTTAGTCCTCAAAGAGTAAGACGCTTTTTCTTTTTCTTTTAAGCCTACACAAGCCGGTGGCACCCTATTTATTTTACTCCTCAAAGAGCAGGATACCTTTTCTTTTTCTTTTAAGCCCACACAAGCTGGTGGCACCCTTTTCATTTTAGTCCTCAAAAAGTAGGACACCTTTTCTTTTTCTTTTAAGCCCACACAAGCTGGTGGCACCCCTTTTATTCTAGTCCTCAAAGAGCATGACGCATTTTCTTTTAAGCCCACATAAGCTGGTGGCATCCTTTTCCTTTTAGTCCTCAAAGAGTAGGATGCCTTTTTTTTCTTAAGCCCACACAAGATGGTGGCACCCATTTCATTTTAGTCCTCAAAGAGTAGGATGCATTTTCTTTTTCTTTTAAGCCCACACAAGTTGGTGGCACCCCTTTCATTTTAGTTCTCAAAGAGCAGGATGCCATTTTATTGCTTTTAAGCCCACACGAGCTAGTGGCACTTATTTTCTTTTAGTCCTTAAAGAGCAGGACACCTTTCCTTTCCCACTAAAAAAACAACCGAAGACACTACTCAAACAAAATGGTGTTTATTTATCTTTGCCTTGTTCTAATACTTAGCAACAGTCAAAGATGGATAGCTGTAGACACCTTATTTTGTCCAGTCCAGTTTTTGGTATCTTAGGGGTTTAGGTAAAAGGTGACAAAATAAAAAAAATAGAAATAAAGCTGGGGAAGTCACCCAGTGACAGTTTTTTTTTTCTTGTAAGGCCTAAAATGCCTATGGACCATTTTAAAGAAAAATTAAAAATGGGGCAATTTTTCTCTTTTTGTGACCAAGATAAGACAACTCGAAGAACCTAAGGTATGTACGGGTCATGTGGGGTGCATAAACACTGTCACGGGCTTTCATGTTACCAAAATTTTGAATTTCCATCTGTAGTATCGATGCATAAAGGTTTGGTATCGATACCTAAGGTGTGGTATCAATACCTAGTATGATCGTATTGATACAAGTCTTGGCAGTAGCTACAATTACGATTTTTGGCAAAATGTATTGATACACAAGCATGAGTATCGATACATATTCATGGAGTATCGATATTGGCCTCTTAGTCTCGAGACTGGAAATATTTTTTTTTGCTCTTAGTATCGATACATAACTCATTGTATCGATACTCATGAGTTGTGCATCGATACAACATGTTCTGTATCGATACAACATGCCTAGTTTGAGCCATTTTTTAGCCTCCAAAAACCCGATTTAAATATGTTTTAGCACCAACAAACCATCATAAAGCATTACAAACCTTGACTTTGGGCCAATAACTGAATTTAAACAAGTTTTGGAGTTTAAACAATTAATGACAAAGGTCATTTTCATAAAATATATAGGGGTAAGAGGGTGGCAGACATATAAAAGTAAATTCCAAAAGTGTTAAAAATGAACGACTTAAATATCCTTTTAAAATTTAAAAATTAGCAAAATTATTCTTTTTAAAATGCAGTTTTATTCATTTATTTAAATTTAAACTAAGAACTATTAAAAAATAGAGTTGACCTAATATTGATCTACTTTATCTATTTATTTATCTATCTATATATAAAAGTATGAACTTAAACAAATGTTATTTAAAATTTTAAATTAAAAAATTTATTCTATTTAAAATGTAATTTTATTAATTTATTTCAATTTAAATTAATAAATAGTTAAAAATAAAGTCAACATGATATTGATCTACTTTAAAATTAAAAAGTTTTCACATTTAAATATGTAATTTTTTTAACTTATTTAAACTTAAATTAGTAAATATTTAAAATAGAGCCTACATTATATTAAACGATTTTAAAATTAATAATTTTTTTATTTAAATGTGTAATTTTTATTAATTTATTTAAATTTAAAAGAATTAAATATTTAAAAATAGAATCCATATAAAATTAAACTACTTTCATTATATATACAGAAGTGTGAATTTTAAAAGTGTTAAAAGTGAATGATATAAATATCTTTTTAAAATTTCTATTTAAATATTAATTTATTAATTTATTTAAATTTAAATTAAAAATATTGAAAAATAGAGTCAATGTAAGGCTTTTTTATACAAATAATATATATATTATTTTTATTTACGAAAATAGGCTTAAATCAGATTATTTACCGAAATAGGCTAATTTTTCAATTGAATTGAGAAATCGCCATTTGAATTGGTGATTTCTCAAAATAAGTTGAGAAATCGCTAATTATGAAATCGCCAAATCAAATAGCGATTTCTTAATTAAATTGAAACAATTGCAATTCGAATTGTAATTCCGGTCAATTCCGGTGGTCGGAGGTATGAACAATTGGGAAAATCGCCATATCACATGGCGATTTCCCATCGACAATTTTTTTTTTCAATTTTTTTGTCTTTTTGTTTTTTTTTGTCTTCTTGCTTTTTTTTTTTGTTTTATTTCTCAATTATAAGGGTCACGAGACCCTTATAATTGAGATGGACGAGGGATATGACAGAAGTCATATCCCTCAAGGTCATGGGTATTTTACCCGTGACCTTCATATAATTGAGGGACGGAGAGAGCCCTCTATAAAAGGAGTTCTCTCCTTCCTCTTACAAATCGTAAGAAAAAAAAAGTGTTGCTTTCTCTTATGAATCGTAAGAAAAAAAATTCGAAAAGAATATAATCAAGTTAAGGTATTGTTGAAAGTTACGTAATCGAGTTACAACTTTTTTACAGGTATGGTTGAATTTTATTCATAAAAGTAATTTTCGATATGATTATATAATTTTTTTTTTGTAATTATGTTTTATTTTCATTTGTAAAGTTCATTAATATTGACTATAATTAATTATACGTAATATTTATTTTAATTTTTATGTGTGAATTTTTAGATAATT
>JBBYHK010475668.1:0-18977 GCA_038382065.1 Adansonia grandidieri | reverse complement strand
TACGCGTGGACAGCACCTAGACAAACAACTTCAATACATTTTATGTTTAAAATATTATATATATTTATATTTATATATATTTATATAAATAAATAATTTTAATTATATTTAAAATATTATATATATTTACATAAATTTTGATATATTATTAATTTATATTATATATCGATGATAACAAGGCTAGCTTGAAGCTAAAGAGAAAAAAGAACAAATTTGAAGCAATAAAATGCATTGTTAAAAAAAAAAAGTTCAAAGATTAAGCCACTGGGATCTTCATTTATTGTTCAATCAGCTCAGCTAATTGAATTGATGAATTTAATAAAAATAATTTTTAAATATTAAAAAATTATTTTAATATTAAATATGTAATAAAATAATTAATAATTAATAAATACACAATTATCTTTATATTAAATTAAGAGGTTATAAATTTAAATTTTATTACTTTAAAATTTTAAAAAATATATTAAAAAATATAATTTTTTATTAGTTGAACAGATTTTTATCAATTCAACAAAATTTTAATTTTATGTATTATACCAACCAAAATATACTTTCGATTTCTAATTAAATAGATTCGATTAATTTAACTTAATTTTTCATTCACGATAAAATAAGTCAAATCTTTAAATAAACTGAAATGAGATCAGGCCGACTTTGTGACGTTCTCTTTACTGTTCAAATGAAAATTAAAGTTAATGGTCAAAATCTACAGATTGTTACAGCTCAATGAAAAGCTTAATAATTCCTAAAAAGTAAATTAAAAAAAATTATTTATATACAGTATCTGATTAGTTTTAATTGCATGATGAAAATTTTGTCAAATGCTTTAATAAAAAGTATTTTTTTAATCATAAGATATTAAATTATTTCAAATATTGTATACTTTTTTCAATAATTAAATATCTCAGTCAGTCAATTTAAATTTTTAATTTATTATTTAATCTTTTTTATTTAAAAATTCACAAATATAACTTGAAGAACTTTAACTAACTAAATTTCTAGTTTTGAATATTTTAAATATTGAATTTATGATATAAAAATTATTTGATATATTATTGAAAATTAAATGATCAGGAGATTGTTATTAAAAGATAGAATATATAATTATTTTTAATTTATAAAAGTTATGAGAAAAATATAAGATAAATGTTAACAACTATTCTTTCTTAAATAAAATTCAGAAATTAAAAGCTACTTATCATTTCAACATTTTTTCACTAAAAACTTTCAATTAAGTGATTTTTTTTAAAAAAATAATTTATCAAATATATACATTGAAAATAAATTAATAAAATATTTTAATTTTTGATAATGTGTCTGTTATACCTCTGCATATGACGACCGCTGAGATGATCACAGTTCAATATGACGACCGCCTAAACGACCACAGTTCCATTTGGACGATAAAAAGAATGGCGATCGCCGAACTACACTTGATAGTGATTTGACCTCGCCGGCAGCAACTTAAATGCGGAGTTGACACTCTGACTGGCGGCCGACTGACCGAGCCGACCATTAGGCATCATAGCCTGACACCTAGCTCGGCGATGGTCACATCATCACCAAATCACCTGACACAATGTCCCCAAACAAATCCTATAAAAGGGCAAACTCACTTACAGGTAAGCATTTCAACTCCAAGAACATAAAAACATCATTACATAAAAGCACCTTTCTGACTTAATCATCGGAGAGGGCTCCCGGAGTACAAACTCCGGCGTCCTTCTGACTTTCTTTGTGTCACAGGGCCCTGCTTAACCTTGGATTCCCGATAGGAAGGCATCAACAGTATCAAATCTATGGTTAAAAAAATTAGATCAAACTGTCTAGTTGAATCGGTTGAATTGAAAATTAAAGGTTCAACCTATCCAAAACCATTTAAAGTTCGTATTTTTATTAAACCGATCCAAAATCGATTCAACTGATAAAAAGCAGTTAAAAATTAAAAATATTATTATTTTAGTTATTTTTTAAAAAATATTTTTATATTTGATGAGATTTGAACTTATAACCTTTTAAAAATATATTAAAAACTAAACCATTAAACTAAATACATATTTTTATTAAAAATTTAATATATTTAATATTTATTTAATATTAAATTTTAAAAAAATATTTAAAATATTATTTAAATAAATCAATCAATTTAAACAATTTAACAAATTAAATTAATTAAATTAAAAATAAAAAATCATATCATTTTCAATCTAATTTTTTTAACTCGGATATTAAATAAAGAAGAGAATGAGGGGAAGAATAATGATGCATTGATAAGTATGTGATCATTGTTTTTTATTATTTTATAGGGGTAGTACAGTCGTCAATCTGGTATTTTGGAAACTAACGCTGAGATGATTTTTTCTTTTTTTTTGGGGGGGGGGGGGGGTTGGAATTAATTGGGTAAAATGATTTTGTAATAACCATAAACCATCCAACGCTATTATGCCAAAAGTATTTCCGTACTTAAAAAAATATGATAATACTAATTAGCTTTTTCTAACCTAAGATTATTTTATTATATTTTTATATTTTAAAATATCTCAATTTATTTTAATTTTATATCGTTTTAATAAAAGAATATATATTTTTTCTCAATGTAATATATCTCTTAATTACTCATGATTTGTCTCATTTTTATTTTTTATCTTAATTTAGTCTTTTTTTCTCATTTACCATTATCTTAAAAAACATAATTTGCTTCTTAAAAATTTCATTAGTAAATAAATCAATACTATTTTGAATGCTATTAAAATTAAATGATAATTTGACTATTTAATTTGAATTCATTTTGTAATTAAATTGAAAATTATATTGGGCTATGATAATTTTCATATAAGTTACATATTTTTATTTTTATTATTTTTAATAATAAATTATGTTACTCATCAGTTGTATTAAAAAAGCTACTGTTAAATTTAACTCTTATAGAGAATAAATGAAATCGTAGAACTAAAAATATTATAGTTTTATTATTTATTGGTATGAAAATCATTTTTTTTTAAATACCTTGCCGAAAGATTAATTTAATTCTTATTGTAACTTAAAAAATGAAATAATTAACCCTGTTTGAAAAGCCAAAACTGTGCATTTTTCTGTTAACTGAAATTGAAATTATTGAGTTATTTGGGATTTCTCTTTTGTTGTAGCTTCAACAATATAATGCTTCCCAACTAAAATGCACAAGGGAAGAAAATAAAGTTAAAAATGCAAGACATTACTGCTTTACTTTAACTTTTGACAGTGATTATGGCAGGGATCCTGGATACGTTGAAGTATAGATACTCTCCGTCACTCGTGGTAATTTCTAAGTTGTTCGTTTCTCTGTAGCAAACATTGACTTCTACGAGTTGAAATATGTTATTAGTACATTTTATATTTATTTAAGTTTAACTTAATTTAATATATAAATTTTAAATTTTATTTATATTTATTTGTATTTATAATTAATAGTTTAAATTTGTTATTCATATTAATTTAGATATGATAATTTTTAAAATAATTACATGAATATAACATGCATAATATCAAAAAAAATATAACACAATATGACACATTTTAAAATCTGTATAATATAAATTATAAACGTATTGAAATTAATAAAAATATAAAAAACTTAAACACGATTATAACATAATAAAATATATGAATATGACATAAATACACGAATTGCCTGACTTGCATATTATTTTCTTCTAATTTATTTTTTAATTTTTTTAATTTAACCTTTAATAATTTAATAATTTTCTTTTGCTATGTTTTAAAACATAAATAATTTAACATAATTTTTAAAGTTTACACCATAATATTATCTATATTTATTCTTTATATGATAAAAATTATATTATATATATAAATATAAAATTAATATATATTATATTGTTAAAAAATGAACCAGGCTCAGGCCTTAGCTAAATTTTCTTGATAACTATCAAGAAAAATACAAGATATAAGAAAAAGATCTCTATTCTTGTGTGTCTATTCACATATACAATGGGAAAATTTATGCAAATTGAGTTATACTAAACTAGGAAAGAATCCATAATATTATGCTAATTACAATGCTAATTAGCTGTTGATTAATAGCTAATAGTTGACTACAAGATATTGTAACACCCCCCTAAACTTAAGGTGGTAAAGCAGAGGACAGCTTGAGTTTGTGGACAAGATCCTAAAACTGTTGGGGTGGATGTGATTTGGTGAAGATATCTGCCATTTGAAACTGTGATGAGATGGGGACAAGATGCATGGTGCCTTGAAGTACATGATGTCAAATAAGATGGCAGTTGATCTCGATGTATTTGATACCTTCATGGAAGATGTCATTGTGAACAACTTAAATTGCACTTTGATTATCACCAAAGAGAGAGACAGCAGAGGCAACAGAGACAGCAGAGGCAGCAGAGACACCCATATCTTGAAGTAGTCATTGTCACCAAAGAAGTTCAAAAATAGTGCCAGCAAGAGCCTGATATTCTATTTTCGTGCTGGAGCGAGAGATAACTGTTTGTTTCTTACCACGCCATGAAATAAGAGATGTGCCCAGGAAGAAACAATAGCCAGTAGTGGATCGGTGATCAATTAGATCTCCAACCCAATCAGTATCAGAGTATGCTCGTAACTCTAGTAGAGATGAATGACAAAAGTGAAGACCATGAAATAAAGTTCCTGTGACATACTGAAGAAAATGGAGAACGGTAAAAAAGTATGAGATGTAGACATGAATTAACTCACGATGTAAACAGCATATGCAGTATCTAGATGAGATACAGTGAAATAAATAAGATTACCAACCAATTAGTGATAAAGCGTAACATCATTGAGAAGATTACCATCAGTAGTGGAAAGATGATTATTAGAGTCAAGTGGAGTGCTAGCCATCTTGGTGTCAGTGATAACAGCACGAGAGATAAGATCAGTGGCATACTTTGCTTGTGATAAATAATAGCTAGATTCATCATATGATACTTCAAGACCAAAAAATAACTCAAACTGCCAAGGTCTTTCATCTCAAATTATTGATGGAGAAAAGATCTAAGAGTAGAGATACCCTGTGTGTCATCACTAGTTATTATCATGTCATCCACATAGAGAAGAAAAAGAGTGGTCCCTTGATTTTTTTTGCATAAGAACAAGGCATGATCATAAGAGTTGGAGTGGAAACCTAGATGTCCACTAGTGGTGCTAAATTTTGCAAACCAGGTTTGAGAAGCTTGTTTCAGTCCATACAAGGCTTTGCGAAGACAACAAACCTTATCGGGAGGATGATCATACCAGGAGGGGGTTGCATGTACACTTCTTCTGTGAGATCACCATTGAGAAAAGCATTCTTAACATTCATTTGAAATAACTGCCAACGTTTGCTAGCAGCAACTCCAATGAGACTAGGGACTGAGGTCAAGTAGGCTAAAGGAGCAAATGTCTCCTTATAGTCAATACTACTATACTTTTGAGTGAATCCCTTAGCAACAAGTCAGGCTTTGTATCTTTCAACAAATACATCAGCTCAAGTCTTGATTTTATAGGCCCATTTGCAACAAACAACTCACTTATTTGGAGGTAAGTCGATCAAGTCCCAAGTATTTGTGCTGGTAGGTGCCTGTAGTTCTTCCACCATTGTTCACTGCCATAAAGGGTCAGAAATTGCCTTACAATAGATACGAGGTTCATATAGAGAGACAATAATGGAATAGACATTAAATTCACAAAGACGGACAGAGGGTTGACTTACACGATCAGCACGATGAAAAGTTGGCTACTGAGGGAGATTTTTTTATAAAAAATGATCATGTGGAGAACTTAGTGGATCCACAGTTCGAAGAGATGTAGTTGAAGCAGTTGTAGGCGGAGTCAAATTACATGAGCTATTAGAGGAAACTGCAAGAAAAATGTTAGGAAAAAGAGATACTGTAGGATCAAAAAAGAATTGGTGAGGAGGTTCACTGACTCGAAATTTTGAAATAGTTGAAAAAATCTTATGTTCCCAGAAAGTTACAGGAAGAGAGATACGGAGCCTCTGTGATAAGGGATCCCAACATCTATACCCTTTGTGTTCTATGCCATATCCTAAGAAACAACAAAGTCGTGCTCGTGGTTCTAGTTTGGTGTACTCATGAGGTTGTAAGAGAACAAAACAAGTATAGCCGAAAACTTTGAAAGTTTGATAATCAGGAGCATATTTAAATAGATGTTGAAAAGGAGATATGTTACCTATGACAAGAGAATGAATACGATTGATAGTGTACATAGCGGTAAGAGTTATTTCCCCTTAAAAGCTTTTTGGACAAAATGAAGATATGAGAAAGGCTCGAACAGTATCAAGAATGTGTCTATGTTTTATTTCCACTCGACCATTTTGTTGAGAGGTACTAGGACATGATATTTGAAAAATAATACCTTGTTGAGCTAGAAACTGGGTGAAATTTGTATCTTTGTATTCCATGGCATTATTAGTGCAAAATATTTTAATTTTGCAAGAAAATTGAGTCTGAATTATATAAGCAAACCAAGAGTAAAGAGAGAATAATTCATATCTATATTGCATAAATAAATCCATGTATAATGAGAGAAATCATCAACAAAGATCACTTAATATTTCAAACCACCCATAGTGTCATGTAAAGCAGGACCCCAAATATCTGAACGAATCATATCAAAAGGGGTTGAAGAAATAAAATTATTAAGAAAAAAAGGTAAAGTATGACTTTTAGAAAGTTGACATGAAACACAATCAAAATTTTCAGACTTAATAGAACCTAGAGAACCACTAGAAATTAAAGATCCCAATCTAACATTAGAAGGATGACCAAGACAAGAATGTCAAATATGAAAGTTGATGGCACTAACAAATTTAGATGGAAGATGCAAAGAGGTGAGCTCACATAGTCGTCCAACCTTACGCCCTGTCCCAAGGATCTCGCTCATCTGTGGATCCTGCTAAAGGCAGCAATTGGGTGGGTTCGGACGGGTAATTTTAGGTTTGGGTTTTTTCAGGTTTGGGTTGATTCAGGTCAGGGTCTATTCGGGTTCGGGTTCTTTCGCGTTCGGGCCAATTAGGGTTCGCGCTACTTCAGGTTCAGGTCTAGTTGGGTTAGGGCCAATTCGGGTTCAAGTCTATTTGAGTTCAAGCCAATTCGGGTTTAGGTTCAGGTCGGGTTCGGGTTTAATTATATTTTACATCATTTTTTATTTTATGTTAAATGTAATAACTTTTTAAATTTGAATTCTAAGCCTAGGCCTGAATTTTGCCTGGTTGGGTCCAAAAAAATTTTAGTTCAGCTCTATAGGCCTAGCTGCAGCCCGAAAAAAATTTTGAATTCTAAGCTCAGGGTCGAATTTGGCCTGGCTGACCCATTTAAGTACAAATCATTGTTCATAATATTAAAAAATTATTTTTATATTAATATTTACATATGTTATAATTAAATTTAAATAAAATATATTATTTTATTTAAAAAAAACTGTTTGAGGTCAAGCGTGCTTGAAACTTAAAATATAAGACTGGGTCTGATTTTGTCGGGCCTATTATGTTAGGCAGACTGTTTGGCCCATCGGTAAGTTTAGTTGCTAGTCTAACATATGATTTTTTTCATTTTTGATATAGTATTATCTATTATGACTTTTATATATTTTTTAATTTATCTTATTACTTTATTATATTATTGTCAAACTCTAATTATCATTACTTGAAAATAATAATAATAATAACATTCAAAGAAGTATTTAAAATTTTACTACTAACATGCATAGACTCTCAATATTTGATAAGTTTAACTAATTAAATTTAAAAAAAAAAGTGATAAATTGATGATATACTTTATTGGCAATACTTTTAAAGCTCATGATATGATTTACTTTTTGATAAGTTATTATTTTATCATATATAGACCTGCTCAAGGATCGAGCTACCCATTCGACCCAAATGGGCCTAGGCTCGAATTCTTATATTTTTATTTCGGACTAGCCCGACCCAACTCGGAACAGTGATTTTAAATTAAAATAACATATTTTATTTGAATTTAATTATAAAATATTAATAAAAAATATCTTTAATGCGATGAACAATAATTCTAACTTGAATAGGCGAGTCTAAGCACATTAAATAAGGGCCTGGCTTGGGATTTTAAAAAATTTGGGCCGCAACTCGACCTAATCCATGAGCAGGTTTAATCATATATAACATATAAATTAAGTTTTAATATTTAATTAAATTATATATAGTATTAATATTTAATATTTGATTCATTTTTTGTATGATATTATCTATTGTGGCTTCTATATTTTTTATTTATCTTATTATTTTGTTATACTATTATCAGAATCTAATTATCCTTACTTAATAATAATAATAATAATAATAATAATAATAATAATAATAATATTCAAAAAAATATTTAAAATTTTACAATTAACATATATAAACTCTTAATAGTTAATGAGTTTAACTAATTAAATAAAAAATATGATAAATCAATAATATACTTTATCGATAACTTTTTCAAAGCTCATGATATGATTTACTTTTTGATAAATTATTATTTTGTCATATATAGACCTGCTCAAAGGTCAGGCTACCAACCTAACACAATTAGACCTGGGCTTGGGTTCTCATGTTTTTATCTTAGATTAGCTCGGCCCAGACAGATTTAAATTAAAATAATATATATTTTATTTAAATTTAATTATAAAATATATAAATATTAATAAAAAATATTATTTAATATGATGAATAGTAATTCTGGTTTAAATAGGCAGGTCTGGGCACGTTAAATAAAAGCATAGGCTTGAGATTTTAAAAAAATTTAGGCCGCAGCTCGGCCTGATCCATGAGCAAGTTTAATCATGTAAAAAATATAAATTAAACTTTTAATATTTAATTAAATTACATATGGTATTAATATTTAATATTTAATATTTAATTCACTTTTAATATAGTATTATCTGTTATGGCTTTCATATTTTTTAATTTATCTTATTACTTTGTTATACTATTATCAAATTCTATTAATTATTATTATTATTATTATTATTATTATTATTATTATTATTATTATTATTATTATTAAATAAGAATAATATTCAAAGAAGTATTTAAAATTTTACTACTAACATATACAAACTCTCAATATTTAATGAGTTTAACTAATAAAATCAAAGAAAATATGATAAATGAATAATATACTTTATTGATAATATTTTCAAAGCTCATAATATGATTTACTTTTTGATAAATTAATATTTTATCATATATAGACTTGTTCAAGGGTTGGGCTATCCACCCGACCCAATTGAGCCTGGGCCCAGGTTCTCATATTTTTATATCAAACTAGCCAGACCCGGCTCAGAACATTGATTTTAAATTAATATATTTTATTTAAATTTAATTACAAAAATATATAATATTAATAAAAAATATTCTCTAATATAATAAATAGTAATTCTGGCTTTAATAGGCAGGTCTAGGCACGTTAAATAAGGGCTTTGACTTGAAATTTTAAAAAAATTTATGTCACGGCCCGGTCCAACCTATGAGCAAGTTTAATCATATTTAAAATATAAAATAAGTTTTTAATATTTAATTAAATTATATAAAAGAATATTAAAATAAAATTCATAATTGAAGTTTTTGATTTACTAAAAATTATTTAATTATAATTTTTTCATATTTATTTGTAGTGTTAAATTCGGGTTCGGGTTTGGGTTCCGATCATTTCGGGTTCAGGTTATTTCGAGTTTGGGTCATTTTAGGTTCAGGTTATTTTGGGTTCGGACCATTTTAGGTTCGGGTTTTCTCAGGTTTGGGCCATTAACTTTTTGGTTAAATCGGGTTCGGTTCGGGTTCAGGTTTAGGTTTTTTTAGGTGAGTTTTAGAGTTCGGGTTCACTTTGCCACCTCTAGATCTTGCAGAGTACAACCATGACTCGTAAAAAGATAAGTCAAACCCAAGTTTACATGGTTGACCGACAGAAATGAGATTTAAGGAAAGTTTAAAAACAAGAAAGGTTTTGGGCAAATATAATTTTGGTGTTTGAGCAGTGCCTCTACTTTGAACATGCATAGTGAAATTATCAGTAGTATGAACAATATGTGGAACAAATGGTGTTTTTGAAGATGTAAGAATGGAAGAGTCAGATGTCATGTGGTTGGAACAGGCAGAATCAGAGTACCATGAGGATGAAGTACCTGATGTGACAGATAAGGCAGAAGATGAGACAATGCCAAAATCCGGTTGAAGTTGTTGGAGAAGAGCCTGAAGATTTTTTGAAGAGAATTTGGGAGAAGTACTCTCTATTGGATCCTCTGTGGCAACAACAGTAGTAGAAAGAGTTTGAACAGACTTGAAAGAATTACTTGGTCTAGAATTCTATTGAAGTCATTTTTTGCATTCAGAGATGTGATGCCTAGGCTTTTTGCAATAGTGGCAAGATCCCTTATAAAACTTCTTGATGGAATTTTAAGGAGTTTGAGAGGTTGAGGTTTGAGTGGCAAGAACAACATCAGCAGATGGAATGAACTTCTCTATACGAAGTGCATTGAGTCAACTTTCTTCTATGATTAATTCCTTGATCATAGTGTCAAGAGTTAGGAAGGAACCTCTCTGGAGAAAAGAGCTACGAATGGATTCAAATTCATCTTGAAGGGTCATAACAGATGCCAGATATGCTAACGGTCATGGAGATTTGAATAGATGGTGGCTACAGCAAGACTAGGCCATGCAAGGTTTCTAAGTGCTATTTGATCCCAAAGCTCTTGTAATTCTAACACATAGCTATGGATTGTTTGACTAGGTTATTATTCCATCCGATGAAGTCTTTTATAGAGTGAAACTGATTAACATCATTAAATGCAGAATAATGATTCCTTAAAAAATTTCATGCCTCTTGAGTGGTGTCAAAGCGTCGAAAATCAAGCTTGATCACTTTAGCACACATTTTTCAAAACCATGTCAGAATTTGATGATTCATTCCATCCCAAGATACTAGGCTCTCTGTAAATTTTTCTTTTTCTTTCTCTACCTTCTTGGGCGATTTTGGTATTTCTCCAGTGACAATGCGCTAGAAAAACCTTCCTTTAAAGAAACTGCACATTTCATCAGCCCACAAATCATAGTTTGATCCATCAAAGATAACATTGATAGAATTAGGAATGTATTGAAGGAGTTTAAGAGGCATCCATAGTAAATGAAAGGCAATAAAAAGAAGACAACATGTTTGTGGAGTTTGAATTTGACCAAGTTAACCTTAAAACCTTAGGAATGGATTTGGTTTATGAGAAAACATGGTAAAAAGAAGGCGAACCGATTAGTCAACTCAACTGAACTGAACCAAAGGAGGAGAGGCGATTGATTTGGTGATGTCTAAAAAACACGTAGATAAATGTATCTTTGACACATGTCGATTATGGTGACGTGGCATAACCTTATGATGACATGGCATTGACTGGATATTGACTTGGTTTTGACATTATGATGACGTGGCAATGACTGTTTGATGATGTGGATCCTGGCTAGTGATGTGTCTTAAGGAGGTGGTAGACAGGAAGTAAAACGATGTCATTTTGGTCGTCTTCTACCTCTAAATGCCTGAAGAATTGAGTTTTGCTGGCAAGGACTTTCGACAGAGTGTTGGAGCACGTGGAAGGGCTTCTAGGAGTAGGATTTCCACCATTATGATTTACAGAAGAGAAGAACAATTTGGTATCCACCAAATTGCTATGAGGTGAATCAAGTATCCCGGAAACTGGCAAGAAGAAACCCTAGTGATAGAGCCCAGAATTTTTTTAACTTTTTTTTACAAAGGAAGCTCTGATGCCCTAATACCTATCAAGAAAAATATGAGATATGAGAGAAAGATCTCTATTTTTGTGTGTCTATTCACATATACAATGGGAGAATTTATACAAATTGAGTTATACTAAACTATGAAGGAATCCTTAATATTAGAATAATATTATGCTAATTATAATGCTAATTAGCTGTTGATTGGCAGCTAATAGTTGACTACAAAATATTGTAACACTTCTCAAATATTGAACAAATCTTTAAATTTAAATAAATAACCTAACATTTTAACACCTCTAATTACTTAAAGCAGCCCTTACAAACAATAAAGTCCATTAGTCAATTTTGTTTTTCTTCTAGAGTCAATACAATCACCGTTTGAATTAAAGTAAACCATAAAAACATTTAAAACGATGAAATATAAAAGGAAATTTAGTTTTGTGGCAAAAAGTGTTGTTTGCTTCAATCATTCACTTAAAAATGAAGCATATTGACAGAACTCGTGAAGTAAAAACGGTTGATCGGCTTCAAAAATAATAATAATAATAATAATAATAATATATGAGTTATAGGTTAAATTTGAAAGAGCATATGAATTTTAATTAAGCAGAGGGTAATTTATTTAGTTTAAAAAATCTTCGTTAAAAACTTGGATAATGATGTAACTAAATATAAAATTTGGATAAAATAATGTATTTTTGAAGGATGAAAAGTTGGACTCAAAACTTTATCCTAATAAGATATCTTCTAATATCTGGAAAAATAATTAAATTTTAAGAATTTTACAAATTTAATTACTGTAATTTTAAATAATGCATGATTATTAAATAAATAAAGTTATTTAATAAGTAGTCATATTACCTGTCACAAAAAATAAATTCTCCATGTAATGTTCCAGAGTTTTTTTCTCAAACTAAGGTATTAAAAAAATCTTAATTCTTATATATGTGTACTTTTATTCTTATTCCTTAAAATGAGATTTTTTTTTAGAGGTAAGTACGAGACATGCCACCTCAGCTTTCCCTCTCAGTTTTCTTATTTATTCATTTTCTCTCTTCAAAAAATCAACTATTAATATTATGGTCTTTTCTTATTTTTTTTGTTCTATCTCTGGATTTTATTTTTTAATTTATCTTTTATAAATATGGGCTCCATTCTTTTGCCAATTATATGCCTTTTAACTTTGCTCCATGTTCTCCAAAACTACAACAATTGTGGATGAAGGAAAGGCATCCCCTATGCTCCATGTCTTATTTCTATCTCATATGATAGAAAGATATAGAAGATTTAAAAAAAATTTACATGATTAATAATAATAAAAAAGTATAAAGTTTTTTTATTGATGGATAAAAGATCTTACTATGGTAAAAATTAAATGGCAAAGCAGATGCCTTTTCATTCTCTTCTATATCCAAATCATAAAGATAACTCCCTTCAAAAAATTTAGAGTTTAAGGTTTATCATCTTACTAGAACTCAAAGTATGATCATCAATGGCAACCTTATTGCTCACGATAGGAATCTAACTTAAGCAAAGACATACAAGCAGATAAGTTGAAAAAAAAATAGTGAATATTATAATATTTTCATCGAGGAAAAAAACATATATTTCATTTTTTATTGTTAATGTTTAGAGTAAAAGAAAAAAGTAAAAGGTCACTGGAAAAAGAGTGAAAAAATGAAAGAGAAAATCAGGAAAGAGATGAAGTTAAGGGATGAGGTGGCTATTTTGTACTTACTTGTAAAGAAATATCTTATTTTAAAAAATAAAAATAAGAGTACCATTATTTAAGAATTAAGATTTCACAATATCTTAATACGGGAAAAAGTTCTAATGTTCCATGTGAACTTACTTTATTGGATAACTTATTGTAATAAATATGCTATAATATATATGCTATAATTAATTATTAATATATTTAAAATAAAACTTGATAAGTGAAGAGAAATTAAGTATAAATCTAGCAAATTTGGTTTCGTATAGAATTTAAGATTTAATAGATTTCTATTTTTAATCCTAAATTCAATATATATTTGAAAATTAAATGAATAAATAAGATTTTTAAACATAAAATTGAAAATTTTAGAGAGTGTTTTATTTTTAAAATTTTTTACTTTTAAATTAATATATAAATAAAATTATACTTATTATATATTTCAAAAGAGAAAATGTCCATGTAAACTCTATATATCAATACTTTTCATGTGAGAATCAATCTTGTATTATACCTATTTTATTTCTATGTTTGGTATTTTTAAGGTGATATTTTTACTGTTATATTTTAAATTTATATAATTTATATATATAATATATAAAAATATATTTAATATTATTTATATATCAGGGTGGGCCAATATAGGGGCTATATGTCGTCCTCATTCCCAATTGGAACCTGGTTCGAGTGAAACTAAATTACCTAAGGGATTTAAAATTTTTTTGTCTAAGAGCTCTAATCTCTATTATTAAAATTATTTTATTTTATTTTAATTTTACTTCATTCTCGTAAAATAGTTACTAATTATCAACTTAATTTATTTTAATAAACTAAACGTACCATAATATTTTAATAATTATCATATAAAGATATTTTATCTTCAAATTAATTATATGTCGATAGAAAAATTTAAGAGTTTGCAATTAACTCAAATCAACAGAGTCAAAACTCCGCTTTGGTTGATTTTAAGTTTTAACTTTTTAGTTATACATTGAAAATGGTTAATTGCACAAATAGCTCCTACAGTATATCATTTTTTTAATTGAGTACCTTGAAATAAATTTTTACCTAAATAAATACATCTATTATAATTCTATCAAAGACATAGGTACTTTGCACTAATGCCATTAAATAAATGAAGATGTGATATATAACATCTAATTAGATAATAACATTTGACAAAAATGTCACATAATTATTTTAAAAAAAAAATCACTTGCCATAATCGAATTGGATGTTATATGCAACGTAAACATTTATTTAATGGTGTTAGTATGAAATACTTATGTATTTAATGAAATTATAATATAAATACTTATTTAGACTAAAATTTTTTTAAATACTTAATTAAAAAAATAATATAATACATGGGTTATTTGTGTAATTAAGACCATTAAAAATAATACTATATTCTAAACAAATCTTTTTTTTTTGGTTAAAACATATTTTTTCTTCAATATTTTTATCCAAACCTCTCTATGCATTAAATAAATTTATAAATTTAAACAAATAACTTAATTGATAAATATCACTAAATACGGCTATAATATAGATAGCAATAGACCAATGATTAAAAAGCAACAATTACAACTCTCTTTTGTTCTCAATAAACTTCAAAAAAAAAAAGAAATAGTAATATCAGCTGATTAAGGCTTCGCCATTTGGCTGCTAAATGTTTCATGTCCAATATTCACTGCCTTTTCTACAGGAAAAAGATATTTTCATATCTGCCCAAACTGAAGCCAGAGCTTTCCGCTTTTATCGGAACTTTGTACAGAAAAGGGAAAGAATAAAAAGTTGATCATTTACAATTCCTAAAATAGGCTGACAAAAAGATAATTAGATAGCTAGTAGGTCTAGGTATTTGTAATAATTTGAACGACCTTTTTATTATCGTAGTATTAAGGAGTACCATCAATTTATCTACTTCTTTAATTCTTTGTATCAAGGTCCGATAACAAGGTCGAATAATAGTAATAGCAATTTCATAAAGAAAATTATAAATTTAGACATTTTAACAAATATTATTAATGTTTACGTCCTCTTCACACATCAGATATAGTTGAAAATCTGCTCAAACCTACATTAAATTCCAACTCAAATTTTTTAAAATAAAAGAACCCAACAGACAAAAATTCAAACGCAACTTAAACTGGCATTTTTCATGCTGCTTGCTAGAGGCAGAAAGTGAGGCAAGAGGAAGGCGAATCCCTTGAAAGGAGAGGGATGATGTGAGCTTCTTTTATTTAAGCTTCTTAAAGGGAGGGAAAAAAAACAATTATTACAACCCTATTATATTCTCTACTAACTTATTAAAAAAGACTGGATTGGTGATATTTATCAAACCCTCGGCTCAGTTCACTACCTTTAGATAGAAAATAGTTGTGGCAGAAGATGAATAAGACAACTCTTAGATGACAATTAGCAAAACAAATTCCAAGAGAATTTAATTAGAGTTAACTACCGCTTGAAATTTTATTTTTTTTATTTTTAATAAAGAGAGAGATGAACTTGGAGATGGAAATGGAAATGAAAATAAAGATGTAGAAACTAAAGGAGAGAGGGGCTCATGAGAAATTATGATTTTATATTATATTCATGTTATTTTAAGTATTATAATTATTTTTAAGATATTATATATTTATATAAATATTGAAGTGTTAATAATTTGTAATACGTAGATTTTAGGATATTCATATTTTTGGTGTCGTAAGAGATCAAGATAAAGGAAATATGTGCTTTAATAATTTAGTTCTTTAGGAACTAGTTATGCCTCTAACTCTTCTTGTGTTTCCTATATCTTTCTGAGTAAAAATATATCCTTATATAAGACTCAAATATACATGGTGTTAGGAGGATTCTATCTTCAATACATTGTATCGCAATTATGTATATATGTAATTTCTAAGGCCTGAGGATTTAGCCTTACAAAGTACATAGTCATCCACCATATGCATGCATGTTTTATAACATTACAGTATTTTATTTAATTTTAATGACTGTGAAATTGAATTTTCTTTTTGTTAACCATTTTTTATCGTGGTATTTCTCACGTCAAAGTTCTTTCTTTTATGGATTTGATTAAAGAGTGCCTAAAGATCTTTTTCTTTTCCTTTTAGAAAATTTTTTATATCTAATTAACAACTTTCATGGAATTAATAAATAATAATAATTATATTTTTCTTTCTACTTTGGGTACCTTAACCACTGCCTACAAGCATATGTTAACATTTTCCTTCTTTAATCTTCAAGAGATAACTTTGGATTTTTTTTTTTTTTAACTTAAGTATCTTTTTGATGGACAATCTTTATTTGTGACATATCACATATTTCATATTATTATTACGAATAATTTACATTTTTTTTAATCCTTAAAAGCTTAGGTGAGGGAGGCTACCTCAGCTCAGGATCAAAACATGCCACAGGCTTTAAAGAGGGGCAATTACAGATCACTTGCCAAGTGAGATCAATGGTGAAACTCGAACCCTAATGCTTGGCAAGATGGTAACAAGTACTTAACTAATTGAACCAACCTAAGTTGACGTAATCTATGTCTTCTATTACTTAGCACATGTATTTATCACAGGCATTTGCATGTGCCTGATTATTTATAATTGTGAAATTAATAATTGTAAATGATGATTAACCATATAATATCGTGCCCTTTTTGGACATCTCATTGCAAATTTACATATTTTCATTTTATCTCTCTTTTAATTTCTCCTTTTTTTCTATTTAACTTCAGAATATAGCATATTTTGAAAATATTATTATTCAATCTTACATTTTTATGATAAATTCACAGAACAAAATTTCAGATTTAGTTTCAAAAATGCAGATTAAATCGAGTTAGTAATATTAGATACGACATAAACATGAAATGGAATAAATAAATAAATTACGATATAAACATGAGACGACACAAAAATAACAAGAATATGGTACGAATATACGAAAGTCTCAAAATCTATATAATACAAGTTGTTAATATATCAAAATTTATAAAAATATAAAATATTTTAAACACGATTATGATATGACAAAATACACCAACACAATAGAATACACAAATTACCGAGTTATTGATCCCATGCATATTAAAAAATTGGTGACTTAGTGAATTATTAAAAAAAATCAGTTCAATCCATAAAAATCAATTTTATATTAATTTTATTAATCCTATTAAATTTTTTATAAGAAATGAAATTTAAACTTTTAATCTTTTATTTATATATTAAAAATTATTTCGTTAAATCAAATATAAATTTTTATTAACTATTTATAATCAACATTTAATTGATATTATTATCATATATTTAATATTTAATTTATTTTTAATTTAAGTGTCTAATCCAAATAATTGAATCTGTTAAAGCCATAACCTAAAATCTTAACAATTAAATACTGATATGATATTTTATACATTGAACTTACCTTTAAAAGTTATGTACTCGAGATTGTAACTAGACTTATTTATAAGTCAGGTCGGATCGTGGCTTAGAACTTTCAAATAAATTTTATTCCAAGTCGAGCAATGTCAAGCCCGAATAAATCCAAAAGCCCATTTTATTATTTCATTATATTATTAAAATATTATTTTTATATTAATATTTATATATTTTTATAATTAAATATAAATATAAATATTATTTTTATTATTAAATAATAATTTAAACTGAATAAACTTAAATTAATATAAATTTTATTTAAAATCTAACTTGTACAAATCACATTATCAAACCAATAATTCAAACTATATCCAAATCCAATTACAACGGACAAAAAAAGTTTAAAAAAAAAAACCTATAAATAATTATAATATACCGAATACTGATCCTTATAAGTTTTCATTTTGTTTCTGAAAAAAAAAAAAAATTCCTTAATAGTATCTTTAATTAAATAAATAAAATGGATGGTACACAAGACAAGAAGATGGCAGTAAGATCAGAGGTTGAATCAGCTATACACTATAAGTCTACAACCTATAGAATTCGACCGTTGTGAGGAAACATAATATTTCGCAGTTGCAGTGACAGGACCACCCCAACAAAGGACAATGTCACGTGCAACCATTCATCCTACCCGCCAAAATTCATACCATATCTATAAATCTAAAATTAAATATTTGTATGTCGACACATTTTACAATTGCATGACAAATGTATATTTGAAATTGATTTTCAATGGCTTGTTAATAGTGCTAACATTGTTGTTAATAACATTAATATGTGAAAACATAAGCCTATGGTTAGTCTCAAAAGAATAAAACAACACCGGTTAATTGCATGGGTTTGACTACCTAACGAAGTTGTGAATGAAAATTTTGATGGGCTGCAATGGCTAATCTGGGGGACTTTTTAGTTGAGGGGATTTGACAAGATAGCTAAGGAATATGGGGGTTTTGATTTTGTATTTCAGCTTGAAAGAGGTTAGGTTTTGAAAGTAAAGTTATACGATAATCTAATAGATCTTAAATTAGCTTGG
>JBBYHK010475647.1:0-18987 GCA_038382065.1 Adansonia grandidieri | reverse complement strand
GTTCATTTCCTCAAACTTAACTATAAGATCATCAAATGCATCTTGTAACTCATTAAATGTATAGGAATTTAAATTTGGAGAGTTTGATGTTACCTTGGGCTCATCAAGAGCCATGAAGCAAAGGTTGCCAATTTGGTCTTCCTTGGAGTCGTCATCATTGGAAGAGTCACATCACACCAAGTTACTACAAATGCTTTTTCTTTTTCTTTTTCAACAATGGGCAATCAGATTTAACATGGCCTGATTCGTTGCAATTGTATGTACCACTTTGTTAACCTTTTTAGATTAGGATGATTTGCCCTTATCTATCTTCATGAATTTCTTCGCAAATATGATCATCTCCATATCTTCACCATCTTCATCATTGTTATCCTCTTCCTTACTCATGGAAGCCATTAATACAACTCTAACTTTTCTTGGTTGCTCATTTCCATGATTTATCTTCGTTTTGTATGTGAGGAGTGATCCGATGAGCTCATTTAAGGTAAGAAGATTGAGGTCCTTTGACTCCTTAATTGTAGTCACTTTAACTTCCCATTACTTATGAAGGCTATTCAACATTTTCTTGACCATCTCCTTGTTGGGATACACTTTTTTGAGACCCTTCAAACCATTTACAATATCCATGAATCTATCAAACATCTTTTCGATGCTCTCCTCTGGTTTCATCTTGAACATCTCATAATCAAAAGTGAACATGCTTATCTTGGACTTTTTAACTTGATTAGTCCCTTCATGTATGATAGCCAACCTGTCCCATATCTCTTTAACATTATCACACAAAGACACCCTATTGTACTTATTAGGCCTAATGCACAAAAAAGTGTATGGATGGCCTTGGCATTGAGTTAAGCCATCTTAGTGTCTTTCTTATCCCATTCCCATTTTCCTTGGGAACTTCAAGATCACCTACCATCTTTGTTGGGATGAGTGGGCCTTTCATGATTAGCTTCCAAACTTAACAATTATTTGCTTGGACAAATAGCCTTATCCTTATCTTCCAATATGCATAATCTTTACCATTGAAGAGAGAAGGCCTTACGATTGAATGTCCTTCTTGGCCTACACTAAAAATATCACCACTAGCCATTTGCTTGATCTTTTACAAATATTTGTTCAAGGATGTTGGCCTATAGGAATGAGACACAAGCTCTGATACTAATTGTTAGACCTTTTAATGGTGAATAAAATCAAAAAGGGGTGAATTGATTTCTCAAAACTTTGGTAAATTAAAACTTTGATAAATAAAATTATGAAATCTAAATAATTAACTTTAGAGTGCAAGTTAGTGAACAAAAATAAATAATTAAAGACAAGGGAAAGAGAAGTAAACTCAATGATTTAGAGAGTTTAGCCTTAATTGCCTATGTCCTCTGCCTCAGCCTTACTTGCCTTAGATTTTCATAATTAATTAACTTGAATTGTGCAGATTTCACGGACAAGGTATACCTTTACACTCCCTATCTTTCAAGGCTAAGATAGAAACCTCTACCCTCTATCTTTTATGACTAAGATAGAACCCTCTCTCACTACTTTTGAAAGCTAAGTAGGAACCTTCTCTACTTTTCAATGGCTAAGTAGAAACCTCCCATTTTTTACAAAGATTTAAGTGTAAAGAAATAAGAACTCTAAAGGTTAGGTGTTTACAAGAGTTTTGGCTCAAGGAAAATAAGTATCTAAAGATACAAAATAAAGAATACAATGATAATAAGATTTAATCCCAAACAAAGATCAATTGCTTAGCAAAAATGATGGAAAAGATGAAAGATATGACTTGAAGCACAATCTCTTGGTTCTTCCTATTGTTGAAGGCATTAGAGAGGCTTATTTATAGCCTTGATTATGATTATAGCCGTTGGGGATAATTGGTGAAGGAATATAGCCATTGGAGCCTTCAAAATGTCATTTCCCGTTGCTCCCCATGCCTGTGTATCGATATAATTGAGTCAGTTTCAATATATTACGTTTAACGATCCAAAATGTGATAGTTAAATAATGCTATATCAATACAGAATGATCTTTCTCGATATAAAATAGTGCTATATCGATACAAAATAATCTATCTCGAAACATGAACAGTGATTTATGCATTTTAAGGTTATTTAGCTACTGCCAAGTACTGTATCAATAATTATACATAGTGTATCAATACATTCATATGAAAATCAATTTTGAGAGGTATATAATGACTTTAAAACATGTAAAACTTATCTAAAAAGTGTTTTATATAAAAGTATGCACTAAGAACACATTTTTGAGTGCTTGAAGGAGTTAAAACATATTATAGTATTTTTCAAAGTGTTTATAAAATATTTCATGGAAAAATACTAATCTTGAAAATATTTAAACACAAGCTAATTAAGCTTAAGTCTTAGTTATATCAAAACTAAGATTAATTCAAAGCTAATATAGCTAACACTCGAAAAAATCTAACTAAAAAATTTACGGAGTAAAAAGCTCCGTACCTTGGAATTGAGAAAAATCAATAAAATGGATTTGAACTTTTCAAAAATGATTTTATATTAATGTAATAGGAATATTTAAAGAATTATGAGGTTCAAAACTTGAAGAAATTCTAGCAAAAATTTTATAAATGATGGAAAATTTGTATTTTAGAATTGAGAAAAATTTTAAAAATACATTTATAGAGTTAAATACAAGATATTCTTCAAAATATTAATTATAAAATGGTAAAGTTGAAAATTCAAAGTCTAGAACATGTCTTTACCAAAAAAATTATGAGCAAAATACTCACGATACTGTGAGAAATTCAAAAGTAATTGGCAAAATTGATAACTCTACACCTTATGTTATGAAATGCCAATATATAATTTTTCTTAAATATTTTTTATTTTTTAGAATGCATATCAGTATAAATACTACACAGGTGTCATTGAAAATATACGATGGTCAACTTTTCTTGTTCTATGAAAAAATCTTAAAAATGCCAAAAAATAGGAAATTTGACCTTGACATTTTCTGCAAAAATGATTTTCAAAATTTGATAAGAGAATATTTAAAAACTATTTTTTCTCTTGAATAGTCATCTTTTTTATCCAAGATTGATCTTTAAAGGGCATTTTTTTGTTTTGTGCACATATGCATGATAGAGTAAGTTACAAAATATATAAACTACCTGGCGGAGTTCTATCTCTACTAGAGTGGTCAATCGATTCTTAATCTTAAATATTTAGGACTATCAGGGAAGAGGCTTGTAAAAATTAGGTGTCTACAGCTGCTCCTTTTTGGCTGTTGTTAGCTGAAAATTAGGAACTTGGCAAAGACCGAATAAACACAATTTTGTTTAAGCCATAATAAACTTTATCGCAAAAAAGGCTTTCATGCAATAAATCTTATTTTCGTTAATTTTAATTTTTTTGAAATATATATTTCTTTTATATAGGCCAACTGCATTGGGTTTTTACTCAACCAAATACTTTAGGGTTTCACATTTGAATGCTAATTTCGACTTGGTTGAGGCCATTTACTACCTATGGGCTTTTCATTTTATGTGCCAATTTCGAAGGGATAGAGCCATATCTACTCTTAGGCTTTTATTTTGGCACTTATTTTGAAGAGATCGAGCTATCATTTACTCTTGGGCTTTCATTTCTGCTAATTTCAAAGAGACAAAGCCATCATCTACTCTTAGGCTTTTAAATTTTTAGTGCCAATTTTGCAGGGGCATAGCCATAAGCTATTCTTGGGCTTTTCAATTTTTAGTGCTAATTTCACAAGGACATAGCCATAAGCTACTCTTAGGCTTCTCAATGTTTTGTGCCAATTTTACAAGGACATAGCCATAAGCTACTTTTATGCTTGGTGCCAATTTTGATTAGCCAAGACCATGATCTGCTTTTAGGCTTAGTGTCAATTTCATAGAGATAAAGCCATCAGTTACTTTCAGGCTTGGTGCCAATTTTGATTAGGCTAAAGTCGTCAGGCTTGGTGCCAATTTTGACAAAGACAAAGCCATCGACTACTCTTAGGCTTGGTGCTAATTTTAATTAGGTTAAAGCCATCATTTACTTTTAGGCTTGGTCCCAATTTTGATAGGGACAAAGCCATTAGCTACTCTTAGGCTTGGTGCCAATTTCAATTAGGCTAAAACCATCATCTACTTTTAGGCTTTTAAAAGTTTTTTTCATTTAACTTACACAGGATAGCATGAAAATGTTAGCTTTTTTCACCTACCTTATATGGGATTGCATTGAAAGGCCATTTTTCTTAAATTAAACCTACCCTTCATGGGATTGAACAAATAGACCAACTTCCTAAAATCCTTCTTCACTTATCCTTCATGGAATTAGATGAAGAGGAAATTTTCTAAAATCCTCTTTCATCTATCCTTCACGAAATTAAATGAAGAGGCGACTTCCTAAAATCCTCTTTCACCTATCCTTCATAGAATTGAATGATAAGGTAACTTTCCAAAATCCTCTTTCACCTATCCTTCGTAGAATCAAATGAAGAGGCCAACTTTCTAAAACTTTTCTTTACTTATCATTCACAGAATCAAATGAAGAGGCAACTTTCTAAAATCCTCTTTCACCAAACTTTCATGTAATTGAATGAAGAGGCTTCATCAATTCAAACCCCATTATTACCATTTTTTCTTTCTGATTTTTGATATGTTAATGAGGTCTCATTAATTTGAGTCTTTTTTTTGCCAATTCTTTCTGATGGCTTGATGAAGATTTGAATTATTAAAAGGCAGTTTCATGTTTGCCCCATGAAATCTTCCTTCCAATCTCATCTTCAAGAATCTACATAATTTAATTTCTCTTGAAAAGTCACCAAATATCAAATTAACATTTATCAATTCAATTATACAATTTACGTAATTGAATAAGGTCCAACATTTTGTTAGTCAAAGTATGTTTACAGACTTCCATTGAAAATCATGAAAAGTATCAAAATTTATCTAAATTTTAGGATTTATGGATGAGATACCTTTTTAGTCCAACTTGGAGAAGGATCTACTTTATCAAAGGCCATGAATTTTCTAGTATCAAGGATAATGGACCTGCCATTTTCATCTTTTTGATGTTAAAACTTACTTTTGATGGATGATTACCATTTGAGACATCTTTAAATGGATAAGGAAATGAATTTGGAGACATAAATGCATTAGCATGGCTAACATTTAATTTGAAAAAAGGTGATACAACAAGGTCAAGGTTCATCAAAATCAAGTTTAGGTGAATGTTCTCCTTATAAGAATTCCTTGGAAGACAAATAATCAAGTTATGACATCCTTTTAATCTTCAAATACAATAACTTGATAAGTGTTAAAATAATACTAGTAAACGCCAAGTCTCAAAGGGTTAATTTGGAAGGCCTTTGGTATGCATCAATTTTTGAGGAAGGTCATGAAGACTTTTAAAAACTATCTTAAAAGGAATGTTTGTGCACTTACCTAATATTTTGTTAATGTCGGTAATCCATGGACATTGAAATTGATGTTAAAAAGGGCTAGAAGAAAATAATGGTTCTGTATAAAATTTTATTCACAAAGTTAAATTGGGTATATTACTATCATCTAAGGGCTAGAAAAAAAGATGATGGGGAATATATGGTTTCTAAAATTTTTGATCAACAGCCAAAACAAACTAATAAGAGTAATAATTGCCTAATGATTGAAGAACCAGATCACTTGATGATCAATACTAGTTTAAGGACCTTTATAACAATTGCTTTTAATCCATCTTTATCTGCTAAGAGCATTTCCAAAGCCTTTAAGGTTTGCTCAAGACTACCCCTTTTTGGGTTTTCACCCTAAAACTTTATTTGTTGTTTTTTTGCCTATAACTTCATTTGTTGTTTTCTCTCTTTTCCCATTTTTTTTTTCAAATTGATTACCCCATCATATTCTTAAGGACCCAAAACTCATCCAAAATAATGAATTTTGAAAGAGCTTCCCAAGAATGACTCAATAGCCTAATGAATATGTTTGATCGAAACAGACTTTTATAGGTACGTAATGTAGGTTGTAGTTTAGGTTTAGAAAGAAAACGATAGATAGGCCCAAATCAAATGTTGAAGGGTAATTAAATCAATGATCATTTTTCTTCAGTAGAACGCTGCCCACTATGCATTACAAGATAAACATACATCTATGTTTCTTCATTCTTGCTTTTCATTTTTTTTATTTTTTTATTTATCTTGTTCTTTTCCTTTTTCGCTTTAAAGGAACTTGAACTTTCTTCATTCTTCTCTTTGAAAAAATTTAAGAGTTAAACTTTTTCTATTTTTTACTTTGAAAGAACTTGAGATTTGAACTTTGAATCAGTCTTTGACTTTGTTTTTATAAGATCCAACTTGTTTTTCTTGTATCAGAATTTGCCCCTTTTGACTTTGAAGCTTTACTTAACTTATCCTTTAATAAAGAGGGTGATCCTTGAGCAAGGTTCAAGAAAAAAATTATTAGGCTCAAAGATGACTGTAAAGGGAATATTTTTTATTTTTGCGTAAGTATAGAGAAAGACAACCATTTGCCATTTCAAACAAAGTCGTTTGAACTATTGAGCATTTCTCAAAGAAAGAGGATAATTTTCTTCTTTTTGTTGAAATGATTTTGAATGCCTCAATAACATGACATTGCAATCAATTGCTTTTAAAAAAATTATTTATTTATTTATTTTTTAAGTTTAAGAAGTGTCCCTCAACATTATCAACTTCATAACTACCAATGAATCATGCTTTTAGTTGAGCCTTTAAAAAAAATCAAACTGGTATGGGAAAACATCTAATTTCATAATTCATGCATTAGGCATCAGATTGAAAAGGTTTTATCCTAAAGAAACAAGTGTTTTTGATTCATGTGTACTCTTACTCTTCTTATACCAAAGATTTGGAGAAGTGTTATGGAAGTTATGGCAAAAGGTAATTTAAATAAGAGAGATCTTAGAGTTACTATCATTATTTTAAAACATATTAAACTATTGGTATTCAAATATTTTAGGAGTACAACTTATTTGTTTGACTCTTAAAGAATCCCAAAAGGAAGATTTAGGTGTGAAAGTTTTATGATTGTAAAGGATCTATGGGTGTGAAAGGTTTATGGTTATGAAATACATATAGTTGAAAGTTTAGGATATAAATGGAAGTGAGGGACCTTTGCATGAAAGTTCAACTTAATGGTGATCATCCATCAAAGAAAAAATTTCCAAAATGTTATCCAAGATTCTAGATATTAGTATTAATAAAATTCATGACCTATGACAAAATGTATGCTATTTTAAACCAAAATTTATTTCAAAATTCATAAAATTCTAAAAAGAAAGATATAGAATTCTAAAGCCAAGATAGAAATTGCCCCTGTTTGGCCTACTACCATAAGATCAATGATTCTCAGACCAATCATCCTTGATAGGCATCCATCAGTTTTTGGAATTTTGCTGGGTCAACATTCCTAAGAGCTTGTACTTTGCCCTTAAATGCATTGCAGTTCTTAATGGAATGGGTTTCCACCCCTTGGTGATACTCACATTTGACGTTTAGATTATACCATTCTGGATAGGGAAGTCTCCTAGGCTTTGCTAGAACAATGGAGATCATCTAATTCTAAATAAGCAAAGAAAAGTGTTTAGTATAGGAAATTGGTGAGGCATGATATAGCTTCATCTTTTTTCTTTTTCACTTCTAAGAATTGCTTGAATCGTCTTCTAAGTCTTTTTTTCCTTTTAAAATTCTGAGTCAAAAAATTTTGCATAAAGAGCTGTTATGTACCAGGATAAACTTGCCAAGGTTATTGAGTGATGAAAGGCTAAGGGTGAGGATACAATTAGAATAGATTTCCTCACTTTCTCAATTACTATGATTTTGGCTTCCATCGACCGTGACTTATTGGCATTTATAAATAGGGTCATTTTCTTAACCCACTTATGCCACCTGACTGGTATCCAGGATCCTTTGATTTTTGATATCATTTCAATTCTTTCTAAAGCATACAAAATGTCCATGAACTTAGAAGAAATAATTTCCAACCAATTTGTCATAATACAGGGATGACAAAGTATGCATGAAATAGGCATGCATTTCCCTATTAGTGAGAGGTGGTTGGATGCCTGAAGCTACATCTTTCCATCTATAAATGAATTTATTATAGCTTTCATTAAGATTTTTTCTCATATTTGGAAGTTTCCTTGATCTAGGGTTATTTCCAACATGTGCTTATATTTTTGCAAAAATGCTTAAGTCAAATCCCTCAATGTACTTATTTAGCCTTTCTTTAACTCAAAGTACCATTCCAAAGCTGCCTCACTTAGGCTTTTAGGGAACATATGGACAAGTAATTTTTATCTCCAATATACCATGCATTTTCTGACAATACGTTGTCAAATGTGCCTTAGGGCAAGTGAACCTGCCATAATTTTTGAATTTCAGAATTTTAAACTTTGGTGGAATAATCAAATCTAGCACTAGATCAAGATCATCCATATCAACCTAGCTATAGGTCTAAGCCCCTTCTATGGTGTTGAGCCTTTTTTTCCATAAACTACAGCTTCCCTTGTTCAGTTTTTGTTTCAACCAACTCTTTGCCTTTTTGCTTACACCCTTCTTTTTTATCCAAGTTAGGAACCATCGAGTCCTCTTGCACAGTGATGGTCTTTGCATCTACCCCTCGTGCAAGGATATTAGGACTAACATTAACAGCTGGTGGTGTATCAACTATAAGCATATTTTGCTATACATTCTGGGCTGTGCATCTTAGACATTGGCTGATAGTCCTTCTGTTTGCACCCTAGGATGTCTCGATAGGAGTATCGTTAGTATTTCTAGCTGTTGGCAAATTAGCTCCATTATTTTGACTAGTTCCATTGAACTTGCAATTTATGCTTGTATTTCTTCCCATTTAGTGATTCATGTTATTTCACTTTAAAATGAAAAAAGAACTTAAGTCATTTTGCATGAATATGTATGTGTTTTGTCACTATGAATCTTTATTATTATTCCTATATGGACAATAATGAATGAAAGATTGAAAAGTGAATTAATGAATAAATGAATGGTATGGTATCAATATTAATAAGTGAAAAAAATGATACATGGATAAATAAATGAATGAATGGATGGATGGGCAGCATTTGATGGAACAAATTGGGTGCCAAGCAACTAGTTGAGTGTTAGACATGGAGATTATTGTAAGGGCTAGAATCTAAGGAATTTGAGTCATGATTCAACACTATTGTATCATTAGCCAAAACTCTATGATTTATTCATTGTTAGTGTACAAAACCATATTTACAGGACTCAAAAGGTAACAAAAAGATCTGCTTTTATAAACACTTTATTTTCCTAATGGCGTTACTGCTTTTAGGGAACCCTTGCAGATCCTAATTGCTCTTTCTGAGCCCTTTGTTTACAACGCTAAAAGATTTTCTTCACAATCAGTTTATTTCCCTTTAGCACTTCATCACCCTTTGCTATAAGGTTTAGTCATTGAATTCCCACAGTAACTTGACCTTCTTTCCTTCAAAACTCAACATTCCTAATTGGATGAGTTCCCTAACTTTGTATTTTAACTGAAGGTATTCATTTGTTGAGTGACCTTGATTGCCAGAGTGATAATCACATTGCTCATTGGCATTGTAATCGCTGGGGTATAAGGGCTTTAACAACTCTATTTATAAGTGTAGCAAAAAAATAGTTTCGAATAAGTTGTGATAGCAATTTAGCATAGGGAATGGGAATCGAATTGAATGATTTTGGTCTTGATTGTTTTCCTACCGCTTTATGGTAAGTGGTTCAGAAATAATTTGGTGGTGAGTTTCCTCCAATTCACTTTCTATTTGGAACCTTAACGCTTTAGTTTTCATAAGGTTTTCCACCTTATTTTTTAATTGAATACAATCCTTAATAGAGTGTCCCTAGACTATAGCATGGTACTTATAGTAAGCCTAAGGATTATACCCTTTTGCTATAGGATTTTATGGGATTTAACATAAACAAGTGTGACCAAACAATTTTGAAGAAAATTGTGGTGCACATCCAATTGAATCAAGTTGAAATCTTTTCTCATTTCCCTACATTTTTTTTACTCGTATCAAAACTTGCAAATGATCAGGGATTGATAAAACATAGGCAAGGGCTTGGTTTGATTTATAGTGATGGAAGATTATGCATATTGTTACTAGTTGTTTGAATAGGCCATGGATTAGAATCCTCCCCTAGTGGTATGCTTGATTCAGTGTTTGAATTGTCAAGTGCAAAGGGTTAGATTAAGGGTAACGGTGACAGTAACTCCTGAGAGCAATCTATTTTGCTTTGATTTTGGTCCCCTATCTTTTCTATCAACTCTGAAAGTTGCTCTTTTATTTCTTGTACATCTTGCCTGACTTCCTTGATCATTCTTTCCAAAATGCTAACCCATGTTTGCAACAAGTTGTCAAGGTCATGGCTAGTTGACCTAATATAGATGATGATGCATTTTTCACATACTCCTATTCTAGAATGTCAATAGTTATTTCAAACAGTTTTGCAAGTAGACTTTCCATTTCATGAACCTCATGTCCAAATTCCTCTTTGATGGACTCTAACATTCTTGCCTCTAAATTATTAACCATGTCTTAGTCCTTAAAATGCAATAAATAAAACAAATTTAGCATATCATGGAAATTATGAATGCATGAGCATATAAATAAATGAATATAAGAAAAAAAAATGCTTGAATGAGTTTGCAAATTTTCATGAAATATAGATGTGATGCAAATATTGAAAAGGAAAAATTCTAAAACTATCATCCGTCTTTCATTTTTTTTCTTTTTTTTTTAACTCAAGAAAGAATCCATGAAATCCATTTTTCTGATCATAGGAATTTTTATTAAAAATGAAATAGCAACTACCAAAAATTACTATGATAAAATTCATCTCAATATAGCAAATCGAGGAAAAAAATAAAAATAAAATTTATCATAGCAACATAATGTATACTTATTTATATAAGGAAAATCAAATTATAAGAATAAAAGCTTAGAAGCATTTGCCCTTATGTACCTATTTTGGTAACTTTTAGAATAGGGTATGGCTCTAACTGGGTGAGGCCCATATAGTTTATTACATGAAATAAGGTTTAGACACCTAAATAGGTTCTCAAATTCCCAAAGCTTGGAAAAGATGAATAAGGTACCTTAATCCTTACTTATCATGGGTTCATGTCAGAAAGGGTTCAATTTAAGTGGGAGTATCTTCCATGCCCGTAACGAGGCTAACATGTTGGGAAGGCATAGGAATTTAAACCCAATAAGTTTTTCACTGGCCCAGATAGAGGCTAACACCTTAGTAGGTATAACGACTTCACCCCTCCTAAAATATTTGCAGCCTAAGCCTCTTCCATATGCTAGAGGAGTCTAATGCATATTCATGTGCACAGTGTGTGTGGGGGAATGAACAAACTTGTCATGACTTGATTGTTTCAAAAATAAAATCCTCTATCCTAGATGCCCCACAAAATAATGCTACAAAAGAAACAAATGGGTTAGTAAAAATATAAAGACTATATAAATCAAAAGTATAATAAAAATTTTGTTTTGAAATATAGCAAGAATTATTGTTAAATACTAGTTGAAATTGAAGTAATCAAAATTTAATTAACAAATTATCAATTTTAGGCCTAACTCACTAACCTATCCCAGCAAAGCCTTCAAGCTGTCCCAACATGGCTCGAATACGAATATTAACCAAGCCCACCTTAAAAAGCCCCCGTTTCTATATTTATTGATATATCACTATTTTATATTCTCTTATTTCTATGGGCCATATCATTATTAATATTTTATTATTTCTGGGGACTGAGGGGTCGAGATGAATCACTCATTCGACTTAAGCCTAAATAATTTTTATGAGATAACTATTTAATTGGAGTCGCCACCAATCTATTTAGGCTAGGTGAGATTGATCACTGATCGAAGTTCATATTTTGAGGGTTATGAAACCCTAAAATACCAACTCTAAGGTCCACGATCATACTGGAGATCATGAAAAAGGGTTTAAGAGCAGTTACAATCACAAATAAAGATCAATCCTCTTGTGATGCTCGAAAATTGATACCTTATTATTGCATGTTAAGTTGAATTTTGATTTTTATCTGGTTTCAACATATGGCATTTAATTGTAATACCAAAATAATATTTTATGAAACTAATATATTATTTTATGTCAGGAAAATCAAGTTTTTGAAATTTTTGAAAATCAAAATCTCTTATGCACCTCAATAGAGGAATAGTAGAACATTAAAGTTTTTCTATCATTCTCTTTGTGTACCCCATCAAAAAACTAGAGGAATACAAAAGTTTTAAAAATCAAAATATCTTTCACATCTCGTTAGGGGATTGGAGGAATGGGAAAGGTTTTATTTTTTCAAAATTTATAAAAATCTAAATTTTTACTTTGAAATGGATATCTTGTTACTAAAATAATCTGTAGAACCCCTTTCCTATTCTAGGAGAAATTCCATGTATTACTTTAACTTAGAGCTATTGCCTTAATTTTTAAAAAATTTTGGTTTATATAAAATAAAAAGAAAATGCCCTAAGACTCGATTTAGACGAAAGGTACTAAACTAGATATAAAGGACCCACATCAGGTTAAAATGACCAACATGTCCCCTAAAGTGCACTTTCATCATGAAAGCATCCTAATGAATTTAATGGACTAGATTTTATGGTAAATTACTAAAATACCCCTAAGGTATACCATCGACGTAAAAGTATCTCGGTACCTTAAAGGACACAAATCATTATAAAAGTTATGAACCTATCCTAAAAGCATGCCTTTGGCATAAAAGCATCTTGATGACTACATAGGACACGGCTCTAAGGAAAAATTACTAAAATGCCCCTAAAATGTACCTTCAACATGAAAGTATGTTGGTACCTTACTGGATATGACAAAGATCATCAAAAAGTGAACCTATCCAAAATGTACATTTTTGGTGTAAAACCATCCCTGTGACTACTTAGGACTTGGTTTTAGGACAAATTACTAAAATGTCTCTAAGGTATAGCTTTGACGTGAAAGTATCCTAGTACCCTAAAGGACACAAAAAGGATCATTAAAAAGTGAACCTATCCTAAATGTACACTTTTGGCATAAAAACATCCTTATGACTACCTAGAACTCAGTTTTAGGATAAATTACTAAAATGCCCCTAAAGTGTACCTTCAACATGAAAGTATATTGGTACCTTACTGGATATGACAAAGATCATCAAAAAGTGAACCTATCCAAAATGTACATTTTTGGCGTAAAACCATCCCTGTGACTACTTAGGACTTGGTTTTAGGACAAATTACTAAAATGTCTCTAAGGTATAGCTTTGACGTGAAAGTATCCTAGTACCCTAAAGGACACAAAAAGGATCATTAAAAAGTGAACCTATCCTAAATGTACACTTTTGGCATAAAAACATCCTTATGACTACCTAGAACTCAGTATTAGGATAAATTACTAAAATGCCCTTAGGGTATATCTTTAATGTGAAAGAATCCTGATACCTTAAAAGACACGAAAATGATCATAAAAAAGTGAACCTATCTTAAATGCAAACTTTTGGCATAAAAGCATCCCAATGAATACCTAAACCTCGATTTTAAAAAATTACTAAAATATCATTGGGGTATACCTTCGACATGAAAATATCCCGATGATCCTAAAAGATTCGGTAAAGGTAGGAAATGATGATTTTTACCCTAAATGGGTAATATTGATATTAAAGGTGACCAAGAATGCAAAACTTGCAACTAAACCCCTAAAATTTTAAAAAATTACGTTTTGTACCTAATCAAAAAACCAGAGGATATGGAAGGTTTTAGTATTTTTTTTTACACCCCCTGGAAGACTAGAGGAATGATAAGAATACTCTGAAATTAACAAATTGCCCTAAATGATGAATTTAATGTGAAAAATGACTATTTTAACCCTAAAATAGAAGACTTTGCTAAATGAGCACTAAACTTTTCTAAATTTTCATGATGGTCCTTATATGATACAAAACATGATATCAAGCATCCAATATATTTAAATCAACCCAAAAATCATGCTAAAGTTCACAAGGAAGATTTGGCCAAACATGTTAAGGCCCAAAATAACCTTTTTATTATTTCTTACAAATAAGTCCCTGTATTTTTTATATTTGCATATTTGTCCCAACATGACATATATTTACAAAACAACATAAAAAACATAAAAAAATCAACCAATCACACTTTGTTAGCTAGGCCAATATGGATCTACCCATCCATGGCCTTAAAAATTTTTGAAAAATTTATTTTTAGGTCACTATAACATTCAAAAATCATAAAATAACTAAATCAACAGAAAAACAACAACCTAAACTAAGATTAAAGCTGCCATGTGCTTCAGCCATCATGGAAAACAACAAGAAGTAATTTTTCCTCAACATAATAATCATATATCTAGGTTCCACCAAACTTAAATTAACATTATCATATAAGAAATCATGAAAAATAAACCTATAAACATTTTTTAACAATATATAAAGAAGAAAAATACCAAGAAAAATGGTATCAACTTGATTATATATATGATAAAATGAACATCATCTCAACAACAATATCAGTACATCAACTACAACATGAATATTTAAGAAAAACAAGTTATTATTAGGTAAAATCAAGCATAAATACTAAAATCAAAGAAAATTGATCATGGCCATCATGTTTAACCTCTCAACATGAATCAAGATCCATGAGCTTAGCATGATATTGCCTCACCAAAAAGAAAAAAATAAATAAAAAAACCAAAACTTTAAGAATGTAGATGTATTTCTACCTTAAATTTTTTCAAAATTTTGGTGTTTTTTTCTCACCAAAAGCCAAATCTCTTTTTCTTGAAGCTTTTTCCCCTTTTATAAGGGAAGAATCAACCAATACTTGGCTAAAATTAGGTCAATTGAATGGCCAAGCATCTTTTTCTTTTGCTTTATTTTATTTAATTATTTAATTTGATTTTTAATTAATGAATTTATGAGAAGTTGTAACTAGTAGTAAATATATATGTACCATTTGTCATATCAAAAATCTCTTCAATAATGATCAAGATAAGATCATCTAACTGGATGATTAAAAGCAAACTTGTAAAATTTTGCAAGAAAAATCGTTATAGAAGGAAATTAATATTTTTAAAAAATACAAAACTCATAAAATAAATTAAAATTTTTTAACCTCTCAACATGAATCAAGATCCATGAGCTTAGCATGATATTGGCTCACCAAAAAGGAAAAAAATAAATAAAAAAACCAAAACTTTAAGAATGTAGATGAATTTCTACCTTAAATTTTTTCAAAATTTTGGTGTTTTTTTCTCACCAAAAGCCAAATCTCTTTTTCTTGAAGCTTTTTCCCCTTTTATAAGGGAAGAATCAACCAATACTTGGCTGAAATTAGGTCAATTGAATGGCCAAGCATTTTTTTTTGCTTTATTTTATTTAATTTTTTAATTTGATTTTTAATTAATGAATTTATGAGAAGTTGTAACTAGTAGTAAATATATATGTACCATTTATCATATCAAAAATCTCTTCAATAATGATCAAGATAAGATCATTTAACTAGATGATTAAAAACAAACTTGTAAAATTTTGCAAGAAAAATCCTTATAGAAGGAAATTAATATTTTTAAAAAATACAAAACTCATAAAATAAATTGAAATTTAAAAAAATAAATTAATATGTATTTAATAAAAATATTTGAAAAATTTTAAAAATTACAAACTCAAAAAATCCAAGTGAGAAAATTTACAAAGTAGAAAGCTCCATAACTTGGAAATGAAAAAATCAATAAAATGGATTGGGATTTTTCAGAACTGATTTTATGGTAATTTAATGGGAATATTTAAAGAATATTGAAGTTCAAAAATTGAAAAAATTCTAACAAAAGTTTTACAAATAAAGGAAAATTCATATTTTGGAACTAAGAAAAATTTTAAAAATTCATTGAAACTTATATAAAATAAGTTAAATAAAACATACTATCCATAATATTAATTTATATAATGGTAAAGATGAAATTCGGAGTCTGGAATAATTCTTTACCTTGAAAATTCACGAGCAAAATACTTACAGTATTGTGAGAAATTTAAAAATAATTAGTAAAACAACTTGATACCTTGTGGTATGAAATGCCAATATATTATTTTTCTTGAATATTTTTGATTTTTTGGAATGCATATTAGCATAAATACTACACAGGAGTATGTAAAAATATACGACGGTCAATTTTTTAAGTTTTATGAAAATTCTCAAAATGCCTAAAAATGAAAAATTTGATTGTGACATTCTTTGCAAAAATGATTTTCAAAATTTGACAAGGGAATATTTAAAAACTTATTTTTCTTTTGAATATTCATCCTTTTTATTCGAGATTGGTTTTCAAATGACATTTTTTCTGTCACATGCATATATGGCCATCTATGTGTGATAGAATAAATTAAAAAAAGGTGTAAACTACTTGACAAAGGTATGCATCTACCATGGTGACCGGTCAATTCTTAATCTCAGATATTTAGGACTATTAGGGAAGAGGCCCGAACAAAATTAGGTGTCACACCTTCTTCTTCAATGGTCTGTATTCATTATCTTTTTTCTTTTCTTTATCATTGGTTTTTACAAAATGTTAAACATACTTAGTACCAGTAATCAAGTATCATATACCCAAGGAAAGTAAATAAAATTTCAAATTTATAACTGAGGTAAAACTCCCTTTGCTTTTAGTCCTTGACCGATTCAAGGTACTTTTTATAGTTTTTCCTTTAATGACAAGGTTTTTTGCAATGATGACAAGTACCTTTATCAGTTCCATCCTCAGCCTTTACTTGACCAGATGGCTTCAAACTTTTTAATCGTTCTTTCTTAATTTCTTCCTCTTTTTTTTAATGGTCTTTTTAGAAGTAGAAGTAGAAGTAACCAAGTGGACTACCTTCTCAGCGGTGAGAGACTTTTCTACTATAGACAACATGTTCAGCAATCCTAGAAAATATGTCTCTAGATGATTCATGTTGAAGTTTAACACAAATTATGAAAAACTTAGAGGCAGCGAGGAAAAAACTAGATCAATGGCTAACTTGTTATCCATTAACCAACCCAATTGTTCCAGATGTGTGATCCAGCCAATCAGCTTTAGCGTATGAGTTCTAATAGGTGTACCTTTAAAAATCTTTGTTTAGAATAATTTTTTTGAGATGTCAAACTTTTTAGTGCTTTTTTCCTTACTAAACAGTTCTCAAAGGTTTAGAATGATGTCTGAAGCCTCTATGCCTTTTATGTTGCTTATAGAGATCAAGTGCCATGTTAGCCATCATCACATAAGTGGCTTATGTGAGATCATCTCTATGAACTTGATAGCATCTTTTTCTTCTCGAGAAGCATCAGGTCTAGGCTTTTTAGGTATAAGCTCATTAAAGACATAAGCCTTATGCTCTTATGTTAAAACGATTTTAACATTGTAAAGCCAGTCAATGAAATTTAGCCCAGTCAACTTGTTAGTATCCAATTTGCTACGCAGTGACAGATTGGAAGTCATACTTCTAATTTATATCCTGTATAAAGTAGAACATATTTAATGTCAATAGCATAATAAAATAATAATTTAGTCAGGTTTTAAAGCTAGAATGGTTATTTCTCATTATTTTTGCATAATTATAGCTTTCAACTATAATATAAGATTTTCAACGTTTAAATCCTCTTCACAAGTTAAGACCTTTTTCATCTTTACATAACCTTGAGTGACTCAACAAATCATGCAAGAAGAAATTGTGTAGCTAACTTAATTTACCAATTGCATCTCTATGCAACTCTTAGATCAGTTAAGTGGTAAGCCTTTATCTAAATACAGCCTATGTATTTCACCTAACCATCCCCTTTAATATCATATAATCAAGTGTGACACATCCGAACCATGTAATACTAGTTGAGTAAGACCCACTACTTATAACTCATGCCATTACGGTAGAAGAGACCTTGAGCTACTTCACAAATCACTTTCAATCAAAACTTGTGTATTTTGTTATAAATAATGGAAGGCATCTAATCATGCTAAGGCATGGAGTTAATATTTTATGAGGTATTTCTTTTATCACATTATTATTTAAGTCTCATTGATTTGCTTTTGATTGCATAGGCATTTATTTCAAGTGCATACATGTCATATATATATATATATCAATATAAAATAAATCTCTCATATGCAATGAACTAAGATGATTATGGACTTTCATCTAAGCTAGTTTCCTTAAGCCATTAGGAAACTAGGTGGTAAATTTCCCGGGGATACCAATAGCATATTGTATTAGTCTTCATGGTGATCTCTTTGGACTTCATCTTGGCACCATCTCCTTTGCATCTTTGAGTTCATAAATTCTTTGATACACATCTAATCCTAGATCTCTAACCATGTAACAATTATATAAGTTTAAAGAAATCTCAAGTTACATTCGAAGGGAGTAAAGTAAGAAAAGAATTTTATAACTGTGGATAATAAAAAGATAAGGCAAGGTTCGCAAACCCTATTTAAAAATAAATACTAAAATAAATAAAATTAACCATCCATAACCTGGTCAAACTAAGGACTAAGTCTATAACCATCCATTGTGCTTTAATAGTTATAGTATAATAAAAAGTTATAGCTAATATCACCTGGTAATCACATGTACACAATGCATGTATAAACAAATTTATAACATTTAACAAAGCATCTATAAGAATTGGCCATGGTGATTAAACACATTTAATACTAGTCTTAATCTGAACATTTACCTAACTATTAGGTGATTTATCTCAACAAGGACAAAACTTTATTTGCGTGCTTAAATTTAGGTTTCTCAAATTAACATATTTAATGAATTAAAATTAAAGTAACTTATTTAATTAAACAATTTAACAAAACAAGTTTCCAAATCTTGATTCTTTTAAAACATGTTTATTTAAAGAATCCTAGTTGAATTGAAATTATTTAAATATTCATAACTTT